>JAAVUI010000330.1:0-12338 GCA_014899075.1 Fusarium goolgardi
AATTCTAAGTAAGAGGTACCTATAGCAAATTCCTTTACACTATATAGCTAGTGTATCTTTATTTACATTTATTACCCTTGGGGCCTGTATATGTTTCTTACTGTACCTCTAAAAGCGGGGCTAAAAGTCGGTATCGGTACGGCATTGTAGCCGCTCAACCTTCAAGGAGATAATCACCGTTGGCTTGTTCCGTATTATGACGGGGCTTGGAAGTTAGGAGTGGCAGAACCTTAATCCATTCCTCTGACTCTCACTCTCTGACTAGGATTGTTTCTTCTTAATAGACTTGCGCTCCATCGCCACAGAGCCAACAATAGTAAGCACAGCCAAAGCCAATGGAATGTACAAGGTTTGTATCACAGCATTCTCATACCCGTTCAGCACACTCTTTAATCTCTCTGGACCAATTGACTCTCTCATTTTGGACAGCCCCGCCTTCTGAAGTGCCTCAACGCTCATCCCCGGAGAGGCTGATTTAATCTCGTTGGCAAGACGGTCTTGGAATAATGTCGCTGATGCGCAAATCCACAAAGAGGAGCCCATGCCGGCACCAAAGGTCAAAACAGCTCCACCGAGAGAAATGTCTTCCATGGGAAGAACGGCTTGAAGTGCTACCATCGGACTATTGAGACCGAGACCGACTGCTAGACCTAAAAAGGTCAAAGGATGACTGCTTTGGTAACCTGTTCCTCGAATTCGATAGTTGTCAGAAGGCCTGATATGATGGGCGTCAAGACACTCGTGGCCAGCATGAATGCTACGAATCTGGTTAATATCCATTTAATACGATTACCCATCAAACTCACGGTAATAGTATCCAAGCCATGTCGTGCCAAGACCAGAGATAACAAAGGCGACAGACAAGCCGCCCACCATAGGAAGAGCAAGCAAGCCAGCTTTCGTAGCTGTATAGCCTCGCACTCCTTGGAAGTAAATGGACATGTAGTATTCTGTAACGGCAAGAACACCTTCGCAACAAGCTCCAAACCACATACCCGCCATGATACTTCTCTGCTTCAGGATTCTCGGAGGCAGCAGGGCCTTGTCACCTTGGCGGTATTGTAAATACCCAAATGCAGTAAACAGAAGCGCGCAGAAGACGAGGGTTAATATGATCTGCCAGCTGCCCCAGCCAAACTTTGTGCCTCCCCATTGCAAGGCCATGAGAAGACATGTAACAGCTGGAACAGCAATCAATGTCCCAATGAAGTCTATCCTTTTTACCTTTTCCTTTAAAGTAAGGACAGGTGCATTTTCTCGATGGTGAGAAGACTCATGGACGCCGTACCACGTCAAGATTAAGCAAAAGACACCAAGCGGAAGGTTGATGCCAAAGCATGCCCTCCACGAGAAGGCATCAACTAAAGCGCCGCCAATGGTAGGCGCGGTGATGAGGCCGAGACTCCCAACCCCGCTGAGTAAGCTATTGACCACTGCTTGTTTAGAGAGGGGGAAACATTGCTTTAGAAGCTTGAATAGACCTCCATTGATGGCTCCTCGGCCAAGACCACTAATTGCACGGCCGAGAATGAAGACTGCCGATGAGGGCGCGAGGGTGCAAATCAGAGCGCCTATCTCGAAAGTCGCGATGCCAATGAGGAAAACGGCTTTGGTGGAAAACAGAGTGTAGATTTGACCACAGCTGGGAGTGTCAATTGATGATGGCAATCAGGAATTGTGGACTTACAAGAAGACAAAGGCACTGAGGGACATGCCACTGGGATAGCATTAATACAATTGCAAAGTTGATGAGTTTGGGACATACTATGCAGCGGAGTACCATCCGATATCCGATATGGTCTGGAATTCGTCGGTTATACTTGGTACAGCGACTGCAACGATGGTGATGTCCTGTCGATAGTTGATGAGTCAAGTCAGTGACATGTATGAGGGTAACTACTTACAAGTCCACTAAGGAACAAGGCGATGCACATGGATGCCATGGTTGACCAAAGCTTTGGGCCAGTAGGAAAGACGGTATTCTCCTCTTCATTGCCCGGCTCTTCAATTTGCAGTGCTTCGATCGGTCTAGATTGACCAGGTGAGTCTATATTAGATTGCACCCCTGCGGTGTCAATGGGTGTCTGGGTCATTGTTTCGGATACCATTCTTGCGTGCTGCAAGATAAAAGACTACAAGCTTGAATAACGGTTCAAAACAACTTGGGTACGAGCCAAGTATCTATCTCCATTCCATCTGACTCTTAATGGATGCATTGCTGACAGCTACGTTTAAGCTTACGGCAGGTTTGATGGCTAAATGGTTGAATTACGTGTTGATGGAGGGGCGCCAAGTGCTGTAATTGAAGGAATTAATTAGGTCTTTAGGGGATCTGCCACTAATAGAAGTGTAACCGCGTCACGGGCTCTGTGTGTTTAATGTGGCAGCACGCGTCTGCTGAGGTGGCTACCGAGGTCGACGCAAGCTATTGAGTCGTAGAGACTACTCGAATCTGAACCAAGATGAGACTGGCCATTGGTAATTATAATTGCATCTCTAGTAAGTCGCTTCCATCTATACCAATGCTGCCACCCACATCCATATACTCTAAGGGTGCCTGCACAGGTTGTCTAGTCTAGTCTGAGGCCAGTGCTATAAGCAACCACCAGTAAATTACCCCGCAATGATCGGACATACGCTGACCCGACAGCGCAACTGACGCGTTCAGTTACTTTCAAGGTCAAGAAATGGCAAAATCAAGACAAACCAGCGACAGCAGTCAACGAAACACCATGGCCTGCGACCGAGTGAATATCACTCAATCGAAGAGTCCACTCATTATACTAAGGGATGCGCTATACTGTTACGTCTCAATAGACACCGACGATTGGTAACGAGGTCCTCGAAACATAGCATACTCGTCGCGCGATCCCTTGAGCTTCTACAGCTCTGCGCCAACTTCTCCTTCGACCGCCCACGCATAGACACTCCATCGTTACAATGATTCTCCAAGAGATACTGGGCCATTGATAAAATAGATGCGGGTACCTCGCCGTTTCAACGTCGCAAGGTACAAGATACGGGCAAAATTGAGGGCCACGGCCGCCGCCGCGTCAGGCTCACGAACCCCGTAGCCAGCAATACCTATACAATGCACAGCTTAGCTAGATCAAGGGCAAGACAAGGTATGGATTGAACATGGAGGATTCATTGGTACTTCTCGGTTGCTCCAAGATGCGACATGAGCGTGGGCGTAGCTAACTCATTGACTCGAGACTGAGGTTCGTACCCAATTCATTTACTCCCCTGCTGTCTACTAATCCTCTTTCCAGCCCGCTCCGTATCCTATTGCCAAGTCGACTGCCCAGTCTCCGAAAAATCTCCTTCTCAACCTGTATTGAACTGCCACGCAACCGACCCCGAACAACGATCCTCTCCGATAGTTCACGAAATAACATCCCCTACAGCGCCTTCAGCCAGAACAACTTCGGAAGACCTGGACGGCCAGACGACTTCCCTTGGTGTCATACTCTATAAACCAGCAGTTAGTACTGGCTTTGCTGGTGTGTAGAAGCTTGTCCATAGTGTCGTATTGCGATCCTTACTCGGCGCTGCTGAATAAGAAACGAATTACACTAGGTGGCCAAAAGGTAAGAGCAGGGAATATGCTAAAAGCTTCCTTCATCTATAAGCTTTCCGAGTAACGAATCAGCTACCGAACTCGCCGCCCACAGCCAAGACCGACGATACATCCAGCCACTATGCCACAGAACGATCGCGGGCTTGGAAAGACCTAGATTGAGACTTGGCCAGGCTGTAGGATGCTCAGCAGGTCATCTGCACCCTTCGGGTCCCAAGGCACCATGCGGAAGATCGCTGGTTAGCTAGCCGTGACGACGTTCTTCCAGACCATAGGATTTTGATGTTTGATGAATGAACGAATAATAGTTTGACCAGTTCTACCCTGTCTATGTAGCCTTTGTCACTCTACATCTGCATCTAAAGATGTGTTGTTTGCGTACCATCGCATATCTATTTAACCGAGTACACAATCTTAGAGACCTCATCTCTTGTCAGGATCTTTCCAAACGAAAACATGACATCTGTCATGGTCTTGTCAATGATCTGCTCAATCTGCTCGTCCCGCGTAACTCCAACCTCCTTCAAGCTACAAGGCAAGTCAACAATCTTGACCAACCGCGCAACGCAACCGCCCGCCTCGACCTCGTTCCATCCCAGTGTCTCATTAAATATCTTGACGATCCTTGTTTGCGCTTCGGGATTTTTGTCTTTGGTATAGCGCAGTACAGGAGGGAGCATAATGCAGCTCGTGATGCCATGCATGACCTTTCCCACGCTGCCCAATTGATGGCCAATAGCGTGGCTGGCGCCCATGTTGACGCTGTAGATAATAAAGCCCATGAGGGCCATTCGACTTCCTGCTTGGCATTTGCTTATGCCGTGGACAAGATCATCTTCGCCGTCTTCTCCACGATTGACACCCTCCTTGTACTCAACCAGGCCCTTCGATAAATCGCGCAGGGCTTTCTCGCACCACTCTTGAACATCAGGGTATTTTGCACATTCTGGATTGCAAAGCGTTTCAATGCAATGATCCACGGCACGTATACCAGAGCTCAACCATAGTCTCTCAGGCGCGGTCCTTGCAATCCACGGATCCATCAAGATCAAGTCTGGTGCACCGCCATCTTTGAGAGAGAAATGCTGCTTCTTTCCAGCGCTATTGGTGCAGCTTGCTGTGTGATTCCACTCTCCAGCGGACAAACTCGTAGGCACCAGGATAAGTCTTACTCCTTCCGCTTTCTTCATCTTATCCTGAGGCGCGACGCCTTTTTCTTGGTCAAGAAGAGCCTCCATATCTTTCTCCTCGAAGCCTTGAGGTAGGGTCGCCGACATTAGACGCGCAACTTTACAGGCGTCAGAATATGAACCGCTGCCGACGCAAACAACACAGTCTATGTTTTCCCCAGTGATTCTATGGGCAATGTCGATGACATCTTCGTATGGAGAGTGTGAGCCGACACCCTCTTTGGCGGTGATGAGTCTATCGCCAAGGGCTTCTTTGAGATCGTTTATGATGGAAGTATTCTTAGCGAGAGCTTTGCTATGAACGAGCAGAATGCGCTTGGACTTCCATTCTTGAAGAGTTGTGAGGATATCGTCTTTGCTGCGCGAGTTGAAGATTGCGTCGGAACCGGGACGGTGTCCGCCTTCGAGCTGGGGTATGCGAGATGGCTCAAGTGAGCTGGTCATGTTGGCAGTTGTCAGATACACAGTCAGAATCGACTATATGGATGCTGTTAATGCTGGATCTAACGGTTGAGGTCTCGAAATCCGACAGACGCGGTAGTATTCTCTTATACTCAACTGACGTTCACTCTGTGCGGGTTCAAGGCTGGTACGGATCAAAGTGGGTTCGTGACGTCTATCTAGGCTATGACGCTATGCCGAGTGCCGAACACCATTCCTATAACTTGGCTGACTATTGAGATCAGGCAATAGATGAAGCCATTTGTACAAAATTCATAGCAATATTATGAAGTGAGGGGAACTCTGGTTCTGGGTTTATCCTCGGATCTTTCGCTCAATCCATCAGAATACCGTCTAAGCCTCCCAGCATTCCAAGTAATTTAGACTTGGCCAAGTCCCTGTTCGTCTTTCCAATCCGCTCCTGGATGTTCCTTCTACTCGATGATAACTCCTCGGCTACCTGCCTCCAGTTATACCCAACTTTGGGGTCTGCTGCCTCTTGCTTCAAGTCAAAACCACTGTCGCGAGAACCCTCATCCAAGGACACATCTTGCAATATTCCATTATGCTTCCGAACTTTACCGCCGACAATGACAGTCTCTACTTCTCTTACCCCCGCTTGACGAACAATAGCTGTCAAGGGATCGTCCTCGGCTGCACAGCCTATGGAAGGAGATGTCGTGTCAAAGATGACCAGATCAGCCAACTTGCCAACTGCAATAGAGCCGATGTCTTTTTCCATGTTTATCGCACGAGCTGCCTTTATCGTAGCCAAGTTGAAAGCCTCCTGTATGCTAGCTCGTGGCTTTCTGGGGTAGTGTCCTGAAGAAAAAGTCTTGGTATTTTGCATTGCGCGATCGCTTGCTAGAGCCATCTGCATCTGGTGCATCATGTTGATGGGCCCACAAGAGTGACAGTCTGCACCGAGACATGTCAAAGGGAGGTCCTCTCTGAAGGCTACGGGGTCTGCGCCTGAAGCCATGAATATTTCGGCGTCGGGAGTGGAGACAATGTATGTCCCGGACGATGTGAGAAGGGATGCTTGTTCAGGTGTCGTTCCATTACCATGTGTGAGAAGGATATCAGGTCCGAGTAAGCCACAAGCGTTTAGTTGTTCTGGGACCTTCGATTGACCTTCCGGTAGGGTTAACTATACAACGTTTCAAGTTCTCCAGTGCCCGGTGTTTACATACCTTTCGAGATCGGCCAATGTCGGTAGTGGCTTGCAATCAACTTCACGCCCGCCTTCTTGACATGATTCAGAGTCTCAGAGATAACCTGTTCCGGTAGGAAATAAGAGTCAAAGAAGAAGCCTAGTTGAACTCGATGGTCATCTCCAAATGGCGCTTTTGCAGCAAGAGCATCGATCTGTGGCAGCAGCCAATCAGGCTGTGGAGAACTGTCAAGCTCAAAGGAAGACTCTGTCCACTCTGTAGTGCGGAGTGGCATAACTCCATAACAGAATACAGACCGTATACCCGATGTGATCGTAGCACTCAGAGCTGCTGAGCCGTGTTCAGGTTGAGAAGCCATGTGTGCGTTGTCGACGACACAAGTTGTTCCTGAATCAAGAGCTTCAAGACACCCAGCTAATTGACCCCAGAATATGTCCCGTGAAGTAAAATTGAAGCTTTGAAGGTTGGCTTCATGTCTGTTAGGTTCTTGTCTTGGCAAGCCATGAATACACGTACCTTCAAGCATATAGTCTAGCATAGTGCAGTCCCCAAGAAGCCCCTTAAGCTGACTTTGCCACATATGGTGATGAGCATTGATAAATCCTGGGGAAATTATTCTGCCCTCGCAGTCGATGACAGAAGCATGTTCGGGTTTGTTGATGCCCTTGTCAATCTTTGCGATACGACCATCCGAGATCAGGATATCCGTGTTTCTAAGAACAACAATATTGTCTTTCTCGTCATGTTGAAGCACAGTGCCGTTCTGGAGGAGTTTTATGTTACTCATTTTGTCTGAATTTTCACGAGAATTATTGGAGTGATTGAGCCAAGGTCCGGTATCAACTTATACCCGTTTTAAGATGTCGGGATATCTTACACCGAAAGTCGGACTCGGCAAATTGATCCACAAGTTCGGTCATAGTTGGCCGGCAAGCAATTGGTAACTCCGAACATGAACTAAGCCCCGTTAATCTTACCGTTCAGAAAACGGCCACATCAAACGGTCTCTGAGTTTGCCAAGTCGTCTACGGAGTACCCGTCAGACTTACATAGAGCAGATAAGATTAGATAGCTTATCGAGCACACTTTCAAATCTGATCTGAACGCGTTAACTACGCGTCCTTCACCCTCCAATGAATCTACCCTAGACCTATTATTTATTTGTTTGGACTCGACATTTAACAATCAAGATCGCGAGGGGCGCAAGAGCCTTTTCAGACACTTAGTGATACTGTGAATGGTTCCTTTATTGAAGTTTTATATATCTTCTCTGCTGATGTTCAAACGCGGAATCCTCGCTCCTGATGTTCAAGTCTTGTGACAATCATGCTTTAACAATATTACACGAACTGGCTGCTACGAACACAAGAGACCACATCAGTTCATCATTTTGTGCTACTTAGTAGATCAGACTTCATAGGCTGTTTATTTTTGTAGCCTAAAGCTCAGAGTCCAGCTTTTGTGGTACCCGCTACATAATAGCATGCCCACGAAACAATTAACAAACCCAGTCAGCAGATCATGGATCCATGCCTGTTCATTGAGCTCGGTCGGTAGCGGCAACAGAAAGGCAAAGTGAATGAATTAGCTTAGTTAGATTGATTTTCTCCTTGTCTATTCTCCCCCACTTTCATGCCAGGCTCGATCCACTGTACCTGTAGTCTCTCGTCTACCCATCACACACACATCAATATTGACAGTGGCGATATCTGAAATCTTGATCTGGATATAGGCGCCCGCAGTGACTGTATGTGTAAAGGACTAGAACGGCCGAATGTTGAAAGACAAGCTTTTAAAAATCGATCTGCAGGCAAAGTTTGGATGAGATCTAAAATGGCTTGTCGGGCCAAACCGTCGTACAACGATGATAGAAAAGCCATGGTCACAATAAATTCCGCAACCCTCACGAGTCGGTTAAGCCCGGCTGCCCAAGCTATCTAACGCTGCAGTCTTTGCTAGGACTAACGTTAAAGAGTTTAATTTTCGGACCTCACGTGGCCACTAGAAGAAATCGAAGCTCCCTGGAAGCAATCTAAAGCCAGTCTACAAAGGGGTTAGACCCAGATTTGAGATTACGTCTATGACTACGGCTAACTTGACGAGAATGGGATTTCGTGCAGACGCATTCCGGAGGAATTTCCCCGATTCTCTCGATTCATTTTGCCAAGCAAGACGTGCGTTCCCCCTTCAGTGACAGTGAGCCAGGGTGCGACTGTCGCTGCGACAAAGCTTTGACCAAGGTGAGTGAGCACCAGGATCAATCTAGGAAGGATTTCTTCCCTTCATCTTTGGACTGTATGTCGATTGGATCATCGACCCCTTTAATGTTGGCAATTGCGCGATATTAATTAACGCGTTTTGAATGACTACGTGTTTTGGGTAAAGATTGACCCCCATTTGCAGGTTCAGTGGCATCATATACGGGCCGGATGCAACAGATCAGTGGCTTTTGAGCCAGACTAAGTGATACACAATCTCTCAACTCAAGGATATGGTGAGCGCCAAGATGTACCCCAAACAAGTGAGCCAGGCAGGTAGCTATCCTTGCTCGCGCAAAGCACATGGCATACATTCATAGAGTGACTAAGTGAAAACCACGCACAAGCTCAACAACAGACTTGTTTAAAAGCTTGATTCATTAGTTGGGGCTACCAATTGTGCAACACTCTTACAAATCATCTCCATTTGGCGTGCAACTTTGGAGCCTGATGGTCCAATGACGCGATGCAAGCACAAAGCAAGAGGTAGTGTGTCGAGCCAACAGCTCAGTCATCCAGCCTTGCAGCACACTCTCGACCTCAACTAGGGAGATATGTACTGCCGATGCCGGTCAGTAGCGTGTCTTGGACCGTGTGTAAAGGCCCGAATACTTCAAAGCCTTGAGAACCCGTTTTGTCGCTCAACAGCGAATCGAAAGTGTCCCCGGAAGATCTACACAGCAGTCTCTTGGGTCTGCTAAGCTTATTTAGCGAAGCCATTAACGGTCGTATTGTCGGTCCGACCTGCAACTGCTCTCCACAACGGCTTGACCTGATGTAGTCTAATCTGGGGACATGGTCCCCTTGGCGTCCTACTCCAAGATGGCGACTGGCTGAGCTTGTTCCTCCCCCACTCGTAGCTTGTTTTATGGTTCTTCCCCAGACTGGTCTCGATTCATGGACCCGGGTTAGGCGACGTCGTTAGTGTCACTGGACTGTTGACCAACAAGAAATTTTTCGCAAGTTGGGGTCGTGGAGCTATGGAGAAGCTTGTTTACTCCGCTGTAGTAGCTGCTCATCCTCCACACTGACCCGACTCCAACCCCAAGTCTGGGGATTTTTAGAATGAGGAGTGTTGGGGAAAGTGGATTCGACTCTTGGCTTAAGTGTCGGGGCGATAAAATCTGGGCAGGTCTTTTGGTGAAGTCTGGGGGGAGAGATTTGTATAAAGATGCGCTTGCCTCACCTCCAAACATTTCTTGTTCATCAGCACTCATCTCCTCATCAATCAATTCAATCTCATCAGCTTCAATCTGATAGATCAATTAGACTTCTTTGTCTTTTTACTTCATACATCACAATGGCTGGCGGTATTCCCACTGCTGCCCCGGCGATCGCTGGCGGCTACCTGACTGGTCGCGCCCTCATCTTCCCCCTCTCCCTCATCATCTCTCTCTTCTTCCTCTGGGGTTTCTCCTACGGTCTTCTCGATGTCCTCAACAAGCATTTCCAAACCGTTCTCGGTATCAGCCGCCTCGAGTCCACCGGTCTTCAGGTCATGTACTTTGGTGGTGGTTACCTTCTCTTCTCTCCTATTGCCGCCGAGGTTCTTAAGCGACGAGGCTACAAACAGACCATCCTGATGGGTCTTTCTCTCTACTCCCTGGGTGCTATCCTGTTCTGGCCCGTTGCCAAGTCGGCTGACTCCAACGCTAACGGTCGCGCGGTGTTCGGTGGCTTCTGTGCCTGTACGTCTTTCTATGTCCGCAACATTATGAACTATATCTCTGACACTCAATCTAGGCACCCTTGTGATCGCGTGCGGTCTGGCCACGCTTGAGACTTCTGCCAACTCTTACGCAGTCGTCATTGGCAACCCTGCTAGCGCCAACGCTCGTCTTCAGTTCTGCCAGTCTTGGAACGGTGTTGCTTCATTCATCGGTCCCTTGATCGCCTCCAAGTTCTTCTTCACTGGCGAGAACCAGAATAGCCTTACCAACGTCCAGTTTGTCTACCTCGCCGTCGCCTGTGCTGGTGCCGCTGTTGGTGTTCTCTTCTTCTTTGCCAAGCTCCCTGAGATCTCCGAGGCTGTCATCGAGGATGAGGCTGGACACAGCAGCGAGGGTTCCATCTGGAAGCAGTACAACATGTGGGCAGCCTTCGTTGCTCAGTTCTGCTACGTCGGTGCCCAGGTTACCGTCGCTACCTTCTTCATCAACTACGCTCACGAGAACGGTGGTATCTCTACTGCCTCTGCCAGCAACATGCTTAGCTACGCTCTCATCACCTTC
Source organism: Fusarium goolgardi (assembly GCA_014899075.1). NCBI lineage: Eukaryota > Fungi > Ascomycota > Sordariomycetes > Hypocreales > Nectriaceae > Fusarium > Fusarium goolgardi. The sequence continues at coordinate 10,876 of JAAVUI010000330.1, forward strand.
ACTATTGGTCGATTCTTCGCTACAGGCCTTGCCGTCTTCCTCCGCGCCGAGTTCATCATGGTCGTCTACTCTTGCTGTGCCATTGCCCTTACTGCCTACTGCAGTGCTGGTTCCGGTGCTGCCTCTATTGGAGTTCTGATTGCCATCTTCTTCTTCGAGGCTCCCATGTACCCTACCATCTTCGCCCTGGGTACTGCCAACCTTGGCCGACACACTCGACGTGCTGCTGGTATCCTTGTCATGGGTGTCTCTGGAGGAGCTGTCTTCCCCCCCATTCAGGGAGCTATTGCTGATGCTAAGGGCACCCGTATCAGCTACATTGTCCCTGCTATTGGCTTCGTCTACGTTCTTGGCTACGTCTCTGTCTGCTGGGTCCGCGGTGGAATGAAGATCCTTGCCGAGAAGGCTCCTGAGTCGTCTCACGTCGATGAGATCACTGATAACGAGAAGAACGATGTCATTGTTGAGCAGCACGAGAAGAAGGCTAGCGACATGGCTTAGATGATTGAATGGAACAAAGACTACAGGTTTAATTAGAAGCTTTTTAGAGCTTTGACCTTTTACGATAGATACTGCGAAAAAAGTACTACAAGATACAGAATATAATGTTTATGATTTCTATATGATTACTTTCTTATCCCTATTGCAATGAGTGACAATTGTTGAGCGTAAGAGGTATCACGTGGCTACATCACACTCATTCCACCTTAGCCTCTATCTGCAGCCTGCAATTTAGATCTAACCAATTCATTCTCTCAGAACTGCCACATTTCAATGGAAACCCTTCAGTCAAGCAAAACTCTGTGGCGTTGGGGACATCTGTCAACTACCAAACCCTCGCCCCTAGCACCATCCCTCGTGCGCGGCCAAAGACACGAAATAAGTTAGTCATTTTCAGGGACTTCAGAGTACGCCTTGTCTTCAAACCCTCATCAGGGTGTCAGGAAAAATGTCCGCTAGGAGCATAAGAGACGAAATAAGTAGGTCACTTTATGCTACTTAGGTTAGACCTTTTAGGTGATTCATCTTTATATCCTAAATCTCAGAGGCTAATTCTGGAACCCAGTAGACCCTAAGGCTTCGAAGCTTCGCCGCTCAATCTCAAAATCCCCTCCAAGGCTCGTGCACTTCGTATTCAAGACACGAAAACCCCAGATTGAATGCAATATGCCGATTCTTAGTGGAAACTTAAATCCTGTGTCATCAAATGGCCATGTCTTAGGTAGTTGTTCTTCGGCAAAGTAATGTCGTTCGTTATAGAGCTTAACCGGAAAGAGTCAATCTCCCTGTACTAACAAAGACTACAGCCCTACAAACGTCGACAAGTGAGGATACCCCCACGAACACTGACTCTGTTCTGGTGGGAGAATGCTAGGTAGGTAGGTTGGTATTCGGTCCCCAATCTCCAACCCATTCTTCGCAATACCCCATAAGTTACTAGTTACTACAGGCCCCAAGGGTAA
>JAAVUI010000331.1:0-162555 GCA_014899075.1 Fusarium goolgardi
GGTAACACTGGTGGAAACACGGGTTGACGGGGAGCAGATGCTGGAAATGATGGCAATAACGGCAACGCTGGTGGAAGCTATGGAGGAAACTTGAGCCAGGGTGGTAACTTAGAGAATGCTGACACAGCCCAATCAAATGGGAACAAGTGCTAAGGATAGATGAAATAAGCCCACAGTGTACAGAAATAAATTATGAATATATATTTGATCAAACATTGAAACTATATGATGATAGCAGTCTGTTCTCAGTATTCATTCCAAATCTACTTTTGCAGGATATCGACAAGAACTTTACAAACTGCATCTCCGACTTCACTGCACATTGCATTCCCCCCAAGATCTTTCGTTCTAATCCCCAAGCCACCAGTATCCTTAGTATCAAGCACCTTCGCAACGGCCTGTTCAATGGCATCCGCTTCATTCTCTAGCAGAAACGAATAGCGAAGCATCATAGCTAGACTCAAGATTTGCGCCACAGGATTTGCAAGGTTCTTGCCTGAGATGTCGGGGGCACTTCCATGAACAGGCTCGTAAATCCCTTTGCAAGATCCTTCGCCAGGAACGCCTGCAAGACTTGCGCTAGGGAGAACGCCAAGGGTACCTGTGATACCACCTGAAATATCAGAAAGGACGTCGCCAAAGGTATTATCGGTGTGAATGACGCTATTGTTGAAACGCTTGGGGTCAAGAACCATCAGCATCGCTAGACTATCGGCAAGTTGATGCCTCAGGTCAATGTCTGTGAGCTCTCGATTGAAGATATCCGTTGTCGCGCGTCTCCAAAGTCTTCCGCTCGCAAGAACATTTGCCTTGTCGGCGCTCCAAACAATTGGTTTGCTTCCGTTGTTCGCCTCTTCGCTGCTGCCCGCGTGCAAGATCCTGGCGACAGCAGCACTTACACGTGCCAACCTCTCAACTTCGGATCTCGAATAAATCCAAAGATCAGAAGCCTCGTCTTCGCTCTCTTCTTTCTTTCCAAAATACGCACCGCCGCAGTTTTCCCTCACGACGATGAACTTGGTCCCCGCCACGAGCTCAGGCCTTATGGGTGATGCACTGACGAGAGACGGAACTAGAATCTCGCATGGACGCAGATTGGCAAAAGCGTCGAGGCGCTGACGGAGCCGTAACAGACCAGATTCTGGCGTTGGCTCAGCTCCTGCCCACTCTGGTCCACCGATGCTGCCGAAGAGTACGGCGTCGCTGGCCATGGCTTTTTCGAGAACAGACTCCGTGATTGGGGTGCCGTGCTTGTCGATACTGCAGCCGCCGCAGATGTCTGTGTCTCTTTCGAAGTGGATGGCGGGTCGACTCTTTTCTATCACGTCGAGGACTTTCAGAGCTTCGGTCATGATTTCGGGGCCGACATGGTCTCCTGGTAGGATGAGAATTCGGAATGTCTTGATTTGCGACATGGTCAATACGATCAGGGATCAATTATTTGGCTGAAATGGGTGATGAGAGTCGGCAAGATTATGTCTGACGTCTCGGTACGGTCGAGAAGGACAAATAAAACAGTTGTCGATAGATGTCGGCTTTCCCCTTCATACGGCGTCTAGAGGTAAAGATCACCCTACCGGTCTCGGAGTTGAGAACACCTCCGGTTATCGCCAGGGTCGTTCCTGTGATGGACTAAGATGCAGCCAAGAGAAATTGTTATTCCTGTGACTGAATATTCTAGATACCCCGCTCCGGATGTTGGTTGAACATCCCAACCCGTTATGGATGGATCGGGGGTGCAATTAACAAAATGCGGGGGACGACCAGTCTGGCGACATGAAAGACGGCAAAAGAAAGAACAGAACCGACAGAGTGCGTGCATAAAATCTCGCTTTCCTGGAAGGTCATCCAAGATTCAATCCCTTCAATCTCCCCATACCCAACATCAAAATGACAGGACGACTTCAAGGAAAGACGGCAATCGTTACCGGCGGTGCATCAGGCTTTGGCAAAGGCATCGCTACCAAATTCATCGCTGAAGGCGCCAACGTCGTCATCACCGATCTCAACGACCAACACGGCCAGGCTGTCGCTCAAGAACTCAACTGTGTCTTTTCACGCGCCGATGCGACAAATGCAGATGACTGGCGTCGCGTTCTCGACTTTACTCTGGAAAAGTACAACCAGCTCGACATTGTGGTGAACAATGCCGGTGCTGCATATGCTAAGAAGCCCACTGAGCAGGTCACTGCCAAAGACTTTGATCTCGTCATGAACGTCAACGTCAAGAGCGTTTATCACTCAACTAATGTCCTTCTGCCGTATTTCCTTGATGGTAACCGGCCTGGATGTTTTATTCAGGTTGCTTCGACGGCTGGAATCAGGCCGAGACCAGAGTTAACCTGGTACAATGCGTCCAAAGCGGCTGTTATTAATGCCACCAAGACGATGGCTGTTGAGTATGGACCTAGAAAGATTCGGTTCAATTCTGTCTCTCCTGTTGTTGGAAGCACCGGCATGCAAGTGTTTCTCTCTCGGACTTGTTGGAAACTTGATTGCTAATTGATATGCACAGGACACATCTTTTTATCGGAAAGCCGGATACTGAAGAGAACAGGGCGGGCTTTGTTTCCACTATTCCTCTCGGCAGGCCTTCCACGCCAAGCGACATTGCCAATGCTTGCTGTTATCTAGCTAGTGATGAGGCTGCATTCATAACTGGTGTTGATTTAGAGGTGAGAAGTATGTGCAATTGTTTGAGTAATGGACTAACTTGGCTATCTAGGTTGATGGAGGCCGATGCGTGTAGACAAGCCATACCTATTTGATTTGGATTTGACGGGTGGGATTGCTGCTTTGTTCTTCTCGTAGATGACATATTTCATATAAATCCTAGCTTCCGTTGTGGCACTACTTGAAACAATATAAGATGTAGCAATTCTCACCCAACTTCAAGGCCATTTGATACTTTCCTATGGGGAGTCTTTTCACATTCAAGTTCTATAGCCACGCCAGTGCGATTACAGTACATAGCTACCATTTGCGTTCCCATTGTTAGAGCCCGGTCCCGGATTTGGATGCCATGGATCCATCTAGCTAGATCCCTTTAGGAAAGGAATCTAAAATGATGTGGAACGCTGCAGTCGCCTCAATGCGGGGGAAATGGTTCCTGTGACAGATGAATGATTTCTGTAATTGGTTGGCTTGTACCTTCGGCAAGCTGTTGGCTAACAGCAGCCGACAAGCGTGTGACATGTCTTTATTGATACAATATCTGGACAACGACTTCCCATATCTCATATTATCGGTCACGACAACAGCTAAGTCCAGCTCAACATATCACTCAATAACACAATGGTCAATCTTCTTCAACGCCCATTCCAGCTAGCAGACGAGTCCCTCTTCCACTGCACTTCTCTGATCAATGGGGACTTTGTACCCGCCAAAGATGGTAAAACCTTCAATGTCGTTGATCCAGGATCCGGAAAAGCTTGGGCAGTTTGTCCAGACTGCACGGCTTCAGATGTTGATTCCGCTGTCGCATCTTCACATGAAACCTTCAAGACTTACTCAAAGACAACACCACGTTTCAGAGCACAGACTCTTATGAAATGGCATAACCTCATTCTTGCCGCGCGCGAAGATCTAGCGCGTATCCTTGTCCATGAGACGGGCAAGACACTCGTCGAAGCGTGCGGCGAAATTGACTATGCCCTTACATTTGTTTGGTGGTTCTCTGGAGAGGCTGATCGGGCGCATGGCACCTCACTTACATGTGCCATCCCTGGTCGGCGTGCGATGACCATCAAGCAACCTATTGGTGTTGCAGCCGCCCTTGTCCCATGGAATTTTCCAATCGCGCTCGCACTACGTAAGGCTGCTGCTGCTTTGGCTGCAGGATGCACCATGGTTGTCAAGCCCTCACCTGAGACGCCTTTGACATGTGTTTCAATTGCACACCTCGCTTTGCAAGCCGGATTCCCTCCCGGAGCACTGAACGTGGTGACAACGTCACTGGAGAACACACCAACCGTGGCCGAGGCTCTGTGCTTGGATGCGCGGGTCAAGAAGGTGAGCTTTACAGGCAGCACGAGGGTTGGAAAGATCATCGCCAGCTTGTGTGCTCCCAACCTCAAGAAGACAACCTTTGAGTTGGGCGGTAACTGCCCATTCATCGTGTTTGATGACGCAGATATCGACCAAGCTGTGTCTCAGCTCATGCCTCTTAAATGGCGACACGCTGGACAGGCATGCATCACCTCTAACAGAGTTTTCGTGCATAGCAACATCTACGACAGCTTTGTCGAAAAGGTTGTACAAGAAACTCGTAAATTAAAATTGGGGCATGGTATGGAGGATGGCAGCACCATGGGCGCGCTGACAACTCCGCGTGGTCTCGACAAGGCAGAAGAACTTTACCAAGACGCCATCAGCAAGGGCGCAAAGACTGTCCTCGGTACTGGAAAACGAGAAGAGGGAGACGGTTACTTCATGTCGCCCACGATATTGACAGAAATGGAAGACGACATGCTCATGACGCACGAAGAAATCTTCGCGCCTGTTCTCGGATTCTACCGCTTTGAGAGTGAGGACGAGGTTGTCCAAAGGGCAAACGACACGCCTCTGGGATTAGCAAGTTACGTGTTCACGAAGAATGTCGACAGACTATGGCGATTGTTTGAAAATCTGGATGCGGGGATGATTGGTCTGGTAAGTCACTCCCTTTCTGAAATGACGCGTTAGATTTGATGAAAGCTGACTTGGTGCAGAACGCGGGTAACAGCTCATCTGCCGAAGCGCCGTTTGGTGGCATCAAAGATAGTGGACATGGCAAGGAAAGTGGAAAGGATGTCGCGATTGATGAGTTCTTGATCACCAAGACTGCTACCTTGACAATTGATGGACATTATTGACGCGTTTTGAGGTCAACGGCAAAGATGGAGAGAAAGCGCGTCAAGGGGTGGCCAGTCAGGGATAAGGAGTACATGTAAACAGGGGCTTATCCCGTGCGATTGGAAGTACTCAGTAACAGTGGTTGAAATATGGCGTCAATTACATCATCGCATTGCTAGCCAACTGTCTTCCGTCGCATCGGGTTTTTATGGCATCATCATATTGTACGCGTGAATATAGCAATATGTACATATGATGAGAAAATTATTCTACATCAGTTGGTATCTTGTTTCCCAGTGGCAATAATCCAAATCACGACCCCGAGTCATTAGAATTCTGTTGTTTTATGGGAATGTGTGTTTTTGGTGTACTGACATTTAAAGCAGCAAACATGCAGTAGGCAAGATTTGACGGCTGTTATAACTCAAGTTTCCTTCCCGCGGTATAAATCTAATAGTACCTTCCAATCTAAGAATGATAAAATCCTCAACTTGGATGAGACATCCTTTGTTCATCTGTTCTGTCTATAAATATGCTCCAGCATTCTGGTCTAGGGTAGTGATCCGTGAGACTTCGCTGTAGATAAGATAGTCGTTATCTTCTTATCATCCCTTATCGCCGTCGATAAGGTTATGCCTAATAGAGAATGCGGGGAAAAAGATGCAGAGTTGCCCGATCTTGACTACTCCCAATAGGGAAGGGGATCAAATCGCCCCCTACGTTACCATGATAAGCCGTCCATCCTACACGGTTCGTTACCCCGATAAGCAGCATGCCAACATGTCGCATCTTATGTCTTTTCATGCTCCATAACTATACGAAAGAGGAAGGGAATCTATTCTTCTCAAGTCATAATCTCATTCTCAATATCTTTCACTAATGCCGAGGTCGAAACCCAATGCTCCGCGGGGCAAGCCACGAGGTATACGCCGAGATCGGGACTGTCGAACCTGCAAGGTTCGGGGAGTCAAGTGTGATCTCAACAGACCTCAATGTCTTCCATGCGTTGAATCTGGTTTGGCTTGTGGGGGCTACCCCCAGAGAATTGTTTGGGCAGCGAATCCCGTCGAGACACCAGTCTCCAGACTGTCCTTGTCATCTCCAGTCGAGCAACAGATTGAGCCAAAGCGTGATGTATCCGATGAAGCGGATATAAAATCATCAGCCGAGTTGCGCGACACGAGGGCGGTATTTGTGAACGATGGCGATGACTTCGCCAAGAACTCATTGGCTGCAGATCAGCCTCACATCGTGGAACATCTTCTCGCCTTTGGACACAGCCTAAGAGTGGCAAGCCTGGCATCTGGCGATAACACAAACAATTTCCAAACACGATCATCAGATCAGGGATTGAGGCTTATTGACCAAGTCGACAACTTTCTACAAGCAAGGATTAGAAGACGCAGGAGATCAGAGCTAAATACAACTTCGCATCCATCAACCCTGGCCTTCTCCACAGCTGAACCCATCTTTCCCCAGGAAGCGGAAAACGAGAACATGTTGGTATATCATCGCCTTGAAGCACTCAAGAGTCTCAGTCAAGCCCTAAACACCGCCGATCCGGCTGCTTTTCTCGGGATCGCTGTCTTTGCCTTTTTCGAAGTTATCATGGATGGTGTCTTTGGCGAGTGGGACTGCCATCTCCGTGGTGCACGATCCCTTATCGATTGTCACTGTCGAGACAGCGAGGAATTCCAGCAACTATCAAACACCTTTGTCGGATTTGAAGAAATCATTGCATACTTCGGCTGGTGGGACACTATTGGTGCGGTTGTCAGGCAATCTACCAGCAGGACTGTTTCAGATCAGGAGGGTCTCATCTTTGATGATTGGCATCGCAATGCTCTCACGAAAGACTTCCTTGACATGGTTGGGTGCCCAACTGAAACATTCTGGCTCTTTGTGTCCCTCGCAAAAGGAGAAAAGTCAGACAATCTCAGTGAGATGCTCACTCGAGCTATGGCTCAACTTCTCAAACTCGGTATGGACACAACTGAGCGTGGAAAGTGCATGGATACATACAGATGCGCAGCAGTCATTGCTGTCCTTTCATGGAGGATCCCAGGAACTGACGAAACGCCACCTTGTGAACCCTCTGGGACCACATTAACATTTGCCGTGGATAGAATTTGTCAAATCATTGACTCTGGTCGTCCAAAGTCTACGCTCTATGTCCATATGGCTACACCTGCTTACTTGGCTAGTATGTGGGCAAGTTCTTCAGATCACTGCAAGACTTTGCGGAATTATTGGAAGAACTGTCAAATGGGAGATATTCCCCGCTACTTGGGCGCACAGTTGAGATGCGAAGAGGCATGGAGAGACATGGGGCTAGCCTGAAGAAATAGCTAGATAATGTTGCCTGATGTTGGCCTTACAGAACATCAGCAAGCCTCACTGCGAGGAGCATAATATATTGTAACGCGGTAACTGCTGCCCTAGCCTCCTAAAATCCTCCTGGACCTTTCCATTTTGAGATCATTCCCATGGCGCCTTTGACTAACCCCATCACAGTTCCTGGATTACCCATATATCCCTTACCAGGTTTCCCACTACTATCCCTCCAGATTCCATCCTTTGCAACCTTGCCAAACTTCTTCGTGTTCTGATTCCTGTCAATACCCTCTCTCCATCTCTGACATATTTCCGCGCTGTCTACCATCACGTTGATTTCCTGACTATGGAACCAAGATTGCGTATCTTGGTTACCACTTCCTTGTATTCCAACACTTTCATCAACGATCAACAGTTTGATGTGACAAGACCGAGACTTTAAGGATTGATGGATGGGATGGTCCTGGTCTTTGCCTACATAGTTGTATATATGTAGTAGCTCATGCTCACTGCTTCCTTCTGGAAGTGAAGCGACGAGTGTTTGTGAAATCTGATCGTTCGTTCCTCCCTGCCCAGGAATCATCTCCCCAGGATCATTATACCCAAAACATACGTAGTAAGTGACTTCCACGCCCCTCTTGACTGCATCGATGATCGCAGGAATCAAGGGACTAGCATTGAGATCTGGAGTTTGGATAAAAATGCTGCGTTGTGCATTTCGGATGAGAGATAACCAGGCCTCATTCTGTGGGACATGGACGCTTTTCGAGTCGATCGCACCGTAAGGGGGGCGTGATACAAGCGCCATGGGAACTGGCTTGGCATCGTTGCTGGTGAGGATGTAAGGCGTCATTTCTTCACCAGCTTGGATCTCAGGACCCGTGGGCTCAACTGGACTGGGTGCGGCAACGTTTAGTTTGCGATTGGCAGCCTGGAGACGCGATTCTCCCTCTTTCTCGCCGTAACTGGCCTGCATGCGTTTGACTTCGCCTGCGATATCATCATCGAAATGCGGATCCTCCGGCGTGTGCTCTCGAGTTGCTTCCTCGCTATTCGTTTCTGTGACGGTTCCGACTAGCCCTTGAGTAGTAGTGGCGTCCCGATAGCCTGGTCTTTGGACAGGTGATGGTACACCACTTTCGGACGCAGGGGGGGAGTCGCACAAGGGGAGTTGTGGATGGAGCCCATTTTGCCAAGTAATTAAAGCCGTGTCGTATATGCTGTCGACGATTGGTCCTTCGACGTGAATCATCATCTCGAGATTATCATTGTCCTCGGTGTTATTACTCATGACAGTCGCGACTCTCCGGTCGACTACACAGAACTTCGCATGCAATGTTCCCAAGACGAATCTGTGCAGACTGACCACCTCCATATCAATGTTAGGTATCTCCTCTGGTGACGGAAGGTCTATCGACTTGGCTGTGTAAGACTTGGGTTTGACATTCTGATGTGGATTCATGGCGTTTGCAGGACTCGCTTTGTCGTACATGACCTTTACTATGACCCTCTCTCCTCTTTGACCCGCGCGCCTTGAAAGTTCGAGCAATGCGCCTCTGATTAATCTTTGCGCTACGGATGGAGCCCACGAGCAAGTGATAAGGAATACCTCTCTTTGAGCGCGCACAATGAGGTTTGCTGTATGTCGCATTACATCTGCCAAGGGCGCAATTACTGTGAGAGGCATGGTGCCATGAGAACCCATGAGAGGTGGAGACACGACTCCGGCTATTGGGTCCTCGTCGAGACATTGCAGAGCGCCGGCGAAAGCTTTCAGGAATAGTTGACTAGGTATTGTAGAGCCCCAGTGCCCGCATTCACGGGCTTTCTCGACAGCTTCGACGGCTTCATTTGGGGGAGAGGGCGGTGCTGTATGCTGCCGGGGTGATCCGCTGTGGTGTAGGCCGTGTTCGTGGTGGCCATACAGCTTCTTGACAATGTCCCCTGGCGATTGACTTGGGTCTCTTGCCAGGACAGAGCTCACGGTCTCAGTTGCGTGACACAGATCGTACACTTGCTGGGAGACCATTGTTAGAAGAAAAGACGTCAAATCAGGAAAAAGTACTATCGACGACAATACTAATATCTTGAAATAAGTAAATGCAAGTTCAATTAAATGCGAAAGACTCAATGCAAACTATATGATACCTCGCGAATGGCAACAACGTCATCTCAAAGTTGGCGCATATCTCTTCCTGCTCGTAATTTCAAGAGTCTGGGCCCAGCACCAAGACTTTTGTGCCTTGATTATGGACATTTGCTGACGCACTCTTACAAAATATGACTGATTTATGGAGATTCAGGTACTTAGGATGGACCCTCTTGGCAGTACGGAAATAATGTAGCTCGTTCTTGGCTAACTGCCAAGAGAGTTCGAGCTAAAACGGAACATGGTGCCGAGACTTGACGCGGCACATAATTACCGGCCGCAATATCCGAGGACGCATCAAGTAGTTAGTGGCAGCCTATTGGAGTGGCGAGGAATGATTTAATTGCACTTTGACAGCTGAGCTTCAATTAGCTCTGCTAAAGATAGTGTCAATGACGGAATTGGACGATGAAGGCAGCTGTGACTAGAACACTCTCGGGGTACAGAGAAATCGGGCGCTGCAAGCATAAGAGACAAAATTAATAGGCCAGTTTGTGTCGCTTAGACGCGGCTCTTGAGGCTCTTTATTTTTGTAACCTAGACCAGGACTTTAAAAGCTTCCGTTTCTGTCACTTACTAGGACGCCCATCATTGCGATTATCATAATGCAGTTTCGATAGAAGGTATTAGTATTAAATTTCTCTTGATATATAGATGGCATGTCAGGAAACTGCAAATTTATCTCCCGTCAACAATAAATCCAGCAACTTCTGCACGTTTGTTGTGTCTACCTATACTGGTGCATTTTGCCAACCACCATGTGATACTGGCCCCTCAATTCATTAGCATAAGCCCCCCCTTACCTATGAATACTTCAAATATCAGCTCGTCTTGGTAATAGAGCATTATAGGAGATGGAATACATGCATCCATATAGCCCAAAGGCTGCGACTCAACTTTTTACACACTGAAGATTGAACCTCGGCATAGTCTACGCTTTAGTGACTAACCATGACTCAAAAAGGGCAAGCTGAAAGAAAGTCTTCCAGTATCTTTCCATGATAGTCTTAGTACTGCGAATTTGCGGGGTGAGGACCTAATGGACATCCTCCTGATAGATCTAGTTAGTTTTGGAATAAATATACTCGGTATCTTGTGATAACTCCACTTCACCCTCACATCATCGCTACTTCACCATGTCTCGACTTTGGGCTCAAGCCGTAACTCACTACGACCCCTTCACGATTGAACTCATTGGATCTCTTGCTATCCAGATCCTCTTCTGGTGGATTCCTTCCACCGGCTTTATTTTGCTTGATCGACTGGCGCCCTCCTTTGCTGCAAAACATAAGATCCAACCAGCCCCGAAGCAGCCCACATCTTCTGACGTTTTTGATGCGGCCGTCATCTCTGTTAGAAACCAACTGATTGTCCTCGGACTGCAAGTCATTCCGGCTATCCTGTCAGCCAGACCCTCCGCCTCCCAGATTACAGCATCCTTGCCATCTGCAAAGGATTTCACTGTCCATTTCACGATCTGTCTTATTGCCCGGGAGGTTCTATTCTACTACTCCCATCGTCTGCTCCATTTACCTTATCTGTACCGACGCATCCACAAGATTCACCACAAGTTCACCGCACCTGTGTCGTTCGCCTCACAGTATGCTCATCCGATTGAGCACATTGTTGCAAACACGATTCCCATTGTTCTTCCACCTATACTGTTGCAGACTCATATCCTGACCCTGTGGGCGTTTGTCTCTTGGCAGCTGATTGAGACGGCCATTGTTCATAGCGGCTATGACTTCTTTGGAGGTGCAGCGTATCGTCATGATCGACATCATGAGAGGTTCAATGTTCATTTCGGAGGCATGCCGTGGTTGGACTGGTTGCACGGTACTGACGATAGCAAAATCTTGGCGAAGAAAAACAATTGATGATCGGCTGAACTCTATATACCACCCACCATACCATCAAGGATTCTTCGGGATTAACTGCAAACAAGGTGGGTAGGGCTATGAGGACGGTATATTAAGGCTAGACGTTTTCGATCCTATTCTCATCGATGGGTTCTCCGAGTCTTCAAGATGAGGCTGTTCAAGATATATGGAAAAGTCTTTCAACAAATAGCCATCGTCATCATGATAATGCACTTAACCTGAGGGAATATAAGTCAATTGTTTTCTTAATAAGTGTATATAATAAGTTGCATGGCAGTCCATCTGACGTCCAAATGGAGGATAGAAGAAGTGAGCAACCACAAAAACGCGGTGTGGTCAACATCCTCTCGTTGGTTGCTGAGGCGAGCCTCTTTGTCGTCGTTGAGTGATTGGAAACTTGTCGTATGTGGTAGAGCCGGGTATTTGATCTCGAAAGTCTGACCACTGTATTGAATACTTTGCTATACCGCACTTGATAGCGCCGAACTTGTTCTTGGTGGCCTCCTACCATGCCGACTCGACGTGGCCACTGTTGCAACCAGAGCTCGATGTGAAGTTGATAACCATGTCTCCATTCTTGTCCTCGCCACAGTTGGTAGAGGAGAGCACACAGGCGCCGTGGAAGTTCTTGTTGTTCATGTTGTCCCAGCAGCCGCCGCATTTACCGGGGATGTCATCCACGCCGGAGCCAATAACGAGCCACCTCTTGAAGATGGGTCCTTCGTAGAAATCCCAGCTACAGTGGTTAGCCATGGTGCCGGAGGCGAAGCTGAGGACAGTGGCAGCGGCAGATGTGAAGATGGTAGTCTTCATAGTAGCGGTATTGTTGGAAGAGAGATAAGTTGGGAGACATGGAATGTGAATCTGGCTTTGTCTGTGGAATCTAGATCGAGAGAGTGATTATGAGTTGTGTTGGTTGGTATTGGAGGAATTATGAAGCTTCTTATATACACCCGCGATCACTATTCAGCAGGGTCACATTTCGCCTCTTCCCTTCCACCTCAGGTGAGTCAATTGCGAGAATACAGTAATCTCAGCTTTGACATTGTAGTCAAACCGAGGAGCTAGTCTATACTATACTGCCGATCCTCTACAGCGGTGTACTGTTGAAACCCTGGGCAGGGGATAGGTAGAAAGCCCAAAACCTAAGATTAGGATAGAGAAAATGACCAGCCTGAGAGTCAGTCTTTAGTAGCTTAAAGTGACTAGGATCATGTCGATTTTTAAGCGGTGCCATGTTTGTCGTATTCCTGAGAGAAGGTTATAGTTTCTATCCGAGGGTGGGTCATTTCCGAAGACGAAACAATTTCAGCCTCAATACTGTCATCAAACTGTTGTGCTACTACATGTACTGACTACCAACCCTATCTTGCGGTGTAGCGTTTCTTTCAACCGGGTTATTCATGGTTTTCCCTTGGATACTAGAGGCATTCAATTCCGGATGATATTCGCATTGTGTGGCTTGTTTGTCTTGGCCTTCGAAGCGACTATTCTGTCTTTAGCCAGCCAAATAGGTCCAGAAGCTTGGCGATGTCGTCCCTGATGCTTTTTATGTCATGAATGATGTCGGCGGCAGTATGTATGATCGACTCGACGGAGGACGTCTGCACTCGACGCCTCATCGTGGTTAATGCTGAGAGGCCATTGCCAAGTTGCTTTCTGTATTTCCTGGTGTCGAAGTTGGCGGCTTATTGAGGATGCTCTAAGTTCTTGCTCGTCTTGAACCGAGCTCCACCAAGCTCTCCAGTATCACTTTTCAATAAACCTTCACACTTTTGCATCTCCATACATTGTAATATCTGAACTACATCTATAATAGAATTGATACCATTCTATCGGTGACCTCTAACCCTACTGCTACTGAGCTTACTACCATCATAACTGCCCTGATAGATAGGAGCATAGCTATACTCACTCCCATCCTGTTTGATAAGCGTATTATCAATGGTCGTGTCTGATTTAAACTCAATGATGATCTCAGGATCGCCCTCAAACACGGCAGGCATCTTATGCACAAAAGTCCAATGATTCTGGTCGTAAATGGGACTTCCTGAACCACCATATCGGCCAGCAAATGTGATCTCCGGCTTAGGATTTACGTTCCCAGAGACAGAAATCGAGATACCCTGAACGTCAGACCAGGACTTGACATCCCTCTTCGCAAGTGAGGGAGAAACCACAAAAGTGAATACAGAACTGGTGGTTCCCTTAGGGTAAGTCACCTTCAACTTCTTTGGCGAGACTTCCATAAGGGCATGGGCCTCGGTAGGACGGAGCTGGGTTCTTCGTTAGTGAATCTGCGGGAGTAAATCTCAAGCCGTGTTAACTTACACTAAGCCATCCGATGGTATCATCTCCATAAGCCCAATGTGCAACAGCGGGATGGAATTGGGCCTTGTTATTCGAGGGTCCGTTCGCGCTTTTGGTTCGGTACGACTGCGCTCCGATCATCAGCGAACCGCTGAGCCACGTCGTAATATTGCGGGTATCGAGATCGTAGGGTGGATAGTAGGCCTTCCCTTTGTATGTTCTCTCACTATCAATTGCCTTCAGGGACTTTTTCAGATCATCTGAAAGCAAAGAGTTGTGGAATTCTGAGTGGACGGCAATGAGAGGTGCCCAAGCCCAATCACGGGCATGGCTCATGACCTCCGGATACTGCCATACGCCCGCCTCCTTTCTCCCGATAATGGGTGCGAGAAAGTGAGATAGGATGCCGAGAGACTTGGTCATATCGAATGAGTAGGAACGGTCCCATGGACCAGCGAGGTTCCGCATCTTGGGATTCCAGAGTTGCGATGTGTAATTCCAGACACCGCGCAGAAGATCCGGACCTCGTTGGGAGAGAATGCTATCTTTATGGCCATACCTACACCATAGTGTAAGACCAAATAGTGAAATACCGGTGTAGGTAGCCGAGTTGAACTCAGAAAGTGTATTGTGCAAGTCAAAAAGGTCGATGATTTCCTTCGCATAATCCTCTCCAGCCTGTGTCATATTGTCGTCGCCTAATTGGCGACCGGTCCAGCTTGTGCCAATTGCACGCATGATTGAAGGGTTACTATAAGATGGATAGAGATTGTCCCCGTTAACGCCGCCCACGCGATATGAGTCGCCGATGCTGCAGTTATGTAGACTATCAAGCATCAGACCCTTCAAGTCGTCAGACAACAGGTCTCCAAACTCTTCGTATATGGTGATAAAGCTGAGACCGACGAAGCCTCGCCAGTTGGGGTCCCATGAATTGTACATACGAGCAGGGTACCATGACGCCCCAACAGTTGGCTCCTCCGGCTCTCGCGTATAGTCGCCATACCACAAGTCTTTAGGGTTCTTATGCTGGTCCTTTATAACGTATTTGATGATACCCTCAGCCTTTGAGACATCACCTTTGCCATTCCGTGCAAGAAGTCCGACAGCATACCAAGTAGAGGCCAGTGTCTCATGGTTCATTGCAGCCTTGGATTCAAGGTCGTATAGCTGTGAGATATTGGGGTCGTAGAACTTGTCCATCCACGCCGTTGAGTCTTCCACCATCGCTTTCGCCTCTCCGGATAGCGCCCACGACTGGGCAGAATGCTGTATAAGTACTCCAAGGAGACTAGCCTGTAGCCCGCTGGAGACCTTCATGTTGGGTTCAAAGATTGCAAAGAGTAAAAATGTCTTTCTTATCTGATCTGATCAAGATGGTGACTGATTTCGACAATGGTAGTCAGCTGCTATGATAGAGCAAAAGTGATTTGGACCGTTGACGATGATAAAGGCAGACACTGCATATTTATATGTAGTCATCTCCCAGGTCTGAGTTTGCAAGCACCTTTTGCTGCTGTGTCTTCGTCTCGTGATACAAGTTCTTTTGTCGAAAGCAAAACTAGCTGCTATTCCTTCCACATGAGCCCTCAAAGAATTGTCATTCGCCCTTGTCGCAGAATTCAATGCAGGAAAATATCATCAGGAGGGTTTTACTTGTATCTCTGCGTGACCAGTATACTCAAACGTCGATCCCTGGGATGCTTCCGTTTCAAGAAATACCTCTTCTTCAGAAATGAGTTATAATTGGTGGTTATATACCCGGGGCATTTTCCCGGCCGTTATTTCCGACTTTTTTCAGGACTCATGATTCGAGGTAGTATTCAAGGTTGTGGGTCGGGGCGCCAGCAACATTTCCTTGTTTCTACAACATCCCGAGTCTTGTGACATTGGGACTGATCCTGACAGGCACCCCGCGGCGCGTGGCGATTGGCAGCAGATACGTCTCCTGCATAGGGAAGTCCGCTGATGCAAAACATAATGGCTGCCGCATTGCCGTTTGGTATTTGTCCCATGTTGCATAATCTAGATGCGTTGATGCTGTATATTTCTCTTTTCCGCAAAATATTCCATATCAGCCTTACCCGTCTAGTAAAACTCAGTCAAATGGTATAAGTAATGAAATTAGATTAGAGAAAAATACATCACGAGATTTCGGAAAGAAAGGCTGCCTTACCGTTAGTCATCACTACACTGTATAATCAGCGTATTAGCCTAGCCTTAGTTACACCTTAGGCCCCGAGATTCTTGGCCGTTAATAAATTGTGCCCTATGTTGTGTGGCTTTTTAGCTCTTCTTATAGCGAGAGAGGTGTTAGACTTCAGAAATCGCACCAAAACCATCAATATTGTATTCCAGTTTATCACCTTAAGCTATTTTCATGGCCTCATCGTAGAGATCTACTCTGATCGGAAAGCAGTCCGGTCCGGTTCTCGGATTGGACGATCCTTGTTTCTTTTAGTCTAAACCTCCAGTCCCGACACAACATCACTGCACCAAATTGCAACTTAACATGACTCGCGTTTGGTCCCTCTATGGTTGGGGTCCACTAGGCAAATGGAGCTGCAATGCTGATCCTCCACAGTTAACAGTTAAATACCCCAGGTTATCCAGGATAATTTCGTATTTTCTGTCCGCTTGGAATGTCCTACTTTCAACCGTTGACTCAATTGTAACTTCCAGGATGGCAGACAAAACAGTCACTGGTACGCCCCCCCACAAAGGCGTTTGGCACCTTCTCCTCGAAAACCCATACATTTTCGGACTGTCGCTTGTATGAAATCATCCATTTCCCCGCCTGTAGGACATTAAAGTTTCATTCATCGTGAAAACTAGTTTGCCAGTTTGGGTGGCTTTTTATTTGGCTATGACCAAGGTTCGTATTGAAGGCAATTTCAACTAGCTGCACTATGAAAACTGATTGCTAGCTAAGGTGTCGTATCGGGTGTGTTGACCATGGAGTCATTCGCCAGTCGTTTTCCGAGAATCTACCTTGACAGCAGTTTCAAGGGCTGGTTCGTGTCGACGCTTCTCCTCTGTGCATGGTTTGGCTCTCTAGTTAACGGACCTATTGCCGACTTTCTGGGCCGTAAGGGCTCTATGCTACTGGCGTGTATGGAATTGTCAACACGCTTTCGACACTACCTACTCTTTTCCTGATTGATAAGATCGGCCGTCGACCTCTGCTAATGTGTGGTGCTGCTGGTACTTTCATCTCACTCGTTATTGTCGGTGGCATTATTGGAGGGTATGGCGAATCACTCGCCTCACACAAATCCGCTGGTTGGGCAGGTATTGTCTTTATCTATTTCTACGACATTAATTTTTCATTCTCCTTTGCACATATCGGCTGGGTTTTGCCCGCTGAGATATTCAACCTCGGTATTCGATCTAAGGCCATGGCCATCACCACCAGCATAACGTGGATGTGCAACTTCATCATTAGCCTGGTGACACCCGATATGTTGGGCACAATCGACTGGGGCACCTATATTTTCTTTGCGGCTTTCTGTTTGCTTGCATTCTTCTTTACCTACTTCTTTGTTCCAGAAACCTGGGGCAAGAGTCTTGAGGAGATGGATGCTTTGTTTGGTGATACAGCCGCTTATGAAGAAAAGGCAAGGTTGATGGAGATTGTATCGGAGATTGGGCTGACTCAGGCACTCCCCGATGAGAAAATTCATCTTTCTAATGAGAAATATGCCGCAGCAGAGCATCTGGCCTAAGTGAGTCAATGAGTCCATTAATGGCATGATCGTAACCCTCATTCCATAGTTTCTTCTTCAGCTCTTACCAGTCGGTATTATATTGTGGTTGCTTGTCGATAGGCGGAGGTTATGGATCCGGAATTGTCTTAGGAATCAAGGGTTGACCGGGCCGTGCTGGGCTCTGTTCTTCCTTCTTGGGCTTTATGCCATACAAAACTTCTTAACCCTCTCGAAGGGCTGCCGGCTACCCATCTTGGTTGATTTGTTAAAGTATGTTATTACTGCTAAAATCCTATGTCTCGCTCCTCAAAAACCCTAATAGAGTTGGAAGTAGGTAGTCTGGCTGAATCATATCTACAAAGTTGACAAAAGTAGAAATTGGCTCTTCGCCGGGCCTTCTATTAACCCAAGCCATTCTTATACTTAACCTCCTACTTAACAGGGTCTTATAACGCTGCAAGGCGTTGCAGTGTAGCCATGGACTATTTAACCCTAAGTGCGCCTCATCAAGTCATCTGTCAACTTCCAACCATTGAAGCTTGTGCGGCACTGTTAGGAGCTGCTATTAATCGTTGTCACATGCTGTTTCTAGACTGCAATTGAAGGCGTCTGAGACCTTGTCAAACCCGCATTAACTCAGCTTATTATTGTCAATTGGCTATTGGTACTCGATTGGCCCTTGACGCCTTTTTCTGCCTGATTCAGAAATGGCTTGATTTTTCTGTCATCATTGGTCTTCATTATGCAGCTATATTTCAGCTTTCCAAGCCAGTCCTGGTTCCGGGTGGTATCTATACACACTAATGACATTGGCAGTGTGTATCAGAACTAGAGAGAGCAGTATAAGGTATATCTCCCTTAAAGTGTTCGCTGACCTAAAATGATTCAGTCACAATGGAGGCCTTAATCTCTTCACAAGTCTAGACTTAAATCCTGCATGCCGCTATCTTACCTCCGGTCCTGTTTCATGACCTTAACTATCTCGACCTCATAGTATAGTTATTTCTTGCACTTATCTGTGAAACCTGAACCTAGACCCCGTCACTATTAACATGAACGCTCTGACTGATTCAGCATTGCAAAAATACTTCTTTCCCCTACCCTCTGATTACTGCTAAGCGTCGTACATTGTCCACATTGTTCGCTAAGTAGCAGTCCTTCCCCTCTTCAATTTATCACTGGATTAGAATTGCTGACTACTAGTGGTGCCGAGTAGAGAGATAAGGCGAGTGTGGGAGGACGCTGTTGCGTATTTCCCCGCCCTAAAGGATGATGGCAAGCTCGGAACTGAACTCTGGGCCGTGTTGGTTGAGCATTTGGATCCAGCAAGTCTTTTGAAATTACTTCAAAATCACCGTATCTTGTACAGCCTGGGCAAAAAAAATTACTCCAGTTAGCAGAGTGATGCATCGATGTAGTCAGGCGCTTTGACATGGAGATCGCCATGGTAATGCAGGGTGTATCAAACTATACACTCGGGGTGTCTTGCAACCTGTGGGGAGGCCTTTGTTTTGTTCTTCACGTTAGTATAATTCCGCAGTAGCTAAAAGTTGAGTTTCTCACAATCTGCCTCCAGGTATCTCAGGATATTTTCAAGACGCCAGATGTCATCACGGAGACGATTTCAAAGATATTCATCATGATGCCTCGCATTGATGTCTACTTTGACCTATTTAGAGACGGAAAAAATACCTTATACCTGGAGCCTCTCCTAGTGGCCGTCTACAAGGGTATTGTGAACTTTAACGTGGAATGCGCCAAGTGGTATGGCAGCCTGCGATGTAAGTCTCGACTTATTTCCTATCGAATTTCTCTCCTCTACAGTAAGCACTTGATGACATCTTCCACAAAGATTAAACCGCTAATACTCATCAAGTCAAAACTCTCAAGTTATTCCGGGAAGACCCTCGGATCAGCTTTAGAGACATCTTCGATGGGATGACAGACGCTGGAGAGGAAATGAGGGAGCGAGCCGAGGCCTTGGCGTGAAAGCATCAACAAGACACGCAAAAAGACCTAGTCAATCGCCTGGTGAAGTTGGAGCTGGACCATCAGGGTCGTATAGAGGAGCTCCGTGATGTCCTGCTCAAGTAATACCAAGATGAGTCGAAGCTGCAGTTAGAAAAGTTCAACGAACAGCTAGATGCGCGAAGAGCCGAAGAGGCACGACTTAGAGCTGAGCATGTGGCCAAAGAGGCACAGGAAAAGGAAAATTTAAGAAAGGCGATGGAAGCAAACCTTCGGCCATTCCTGAAGAAATCGGACCTCCGAGAATCGTTTTGGCGAACCCTGCGCGGTAAGCCCTGGGTGGTTATGACAGAGAGCCAGCTAAACGTTCCCACGGAGCAGAACCCTAGTTCAGACCTCTCTCCGTGGTTGTATTGGAGCACAGGAGTCTATGAGATGGATTATCCCGTCGATGATTCGATGGTACATTGCTTTGTCGTCATCGATTGGAGAGCCGAATCGGATCCCGAGAAGCCAGAAATCAGCTGGATTATCGACACTCCCGACTCATTACACTACCCAGGTAAACAAACTAGCCGAATTGAACTGAGGGAGAAGTTTGGCGTCGGGTCCTCTTCTAGCGTGGTCGACAGTCGCCTCAAGGTCATCTGGGAATCCAGCATCTTCTCCGCCATCCCCCAGTCAAATTCTGGAGCTCTTAGCAGCGTTGGACCACTAGAAAGCACGGCAGCACCATTTATTCTTACGTCCACCCTACAAAGTATAGCATATCTCCTCATCATGGGGCCGTTTTCAAAACCATCTTCGAAAGAAATCTTTGGATGGCATAACTTAAACGGCATTATCGGCAAGTATTTCTCACCCGGCCGCGAAGATGTATGCCTACGGGCCTGCACATTCTTTTCGAATGCCTTCACCAGAGACGTCGAAGAATTGCAAGCTCTAAACCACATAGAGCTACTAGATGACTATAGAGACGGTTCAAAGATGGCCATGCGGGAGCTTTCAGACTTTTTTTTGGCTTGCAGCCCACGATAGCTGAGAAAACAAAAACAGACATCTCTTGGGACCTGGATGCTTCGTATTCAGAGGTCAGTACCAAAACCGAGTGGGTGTGCAAGGATCGACTTTGGGCTGGAAAGATCGCCCAGCTAGCAAATCTAGAGCCGATGCTGAGGGCAAGTACGGATACGGAAATGTCATCCAAAGTAAGCAAATGTGTGACAACTAGGAGAGGAACCTCTCACTGAGTCCTGTTAAAGTTACCTTCCCGACTTGCGTCAGTTAAGAAACCAAGAGTCAAGATCGCGCTGTCCAAGACACCGCCCTCCGAGGCTAAGGGCAGACCATTCGATGTGTGTGAGCCGACTCTTTCATATACACTTGACAGCGGATATGGTAAAGAATGTCTTGATGTCGATGGACTCCCAAAGTAAGACTGATCCGAGGGCCGAGATTGTTGATTATGTGTGGAAGCTGACCAGAATGGGGTAGAGACTGGACACCAATACACCGCGCAATCTGGCATTGCGACGTCAACAAGGTTCTCAGACTCGCCAGCCCAACCACAATCAATATCGAGGATGCGAGAGGCTGGACACCGTACACCTAGCCTGTTCGCGCAGCAATTACCTTGCCTTTAATACTCGTCAAGCAGTTCCAAGGGGGTTTGCAATGTCACTGGTACCAAAACTGGGAATGTCCATGTTCCCACGCCGATTTCATGAGTCCGAAAGCCACGCTGTCGAAATGTTTCGCGTCTTGGTCGAGGCTGGGGCAGATGTGAATGCGAAGACACCTTCTGGCAACTGGCTGCCGTTTCATAACGCCGCGAACGCCGGGTGGCTCGATTTGGTGAATTTCTTGCTAGAGAAAGGGTCCATTACCTTTGTTGAGCATGGATGCTCACCGTTCTGCTGGGCCAAGGATGACTCTACTATGTGGGGGCAGAAGAATGAGATGTCTAAATTGCTCAAGTTTCATCTTTCGGACAAGCAGATGGAGCTGGAGGAACTTAAGCAATCCAGTGCATCTGCAGTAGGCCCAACTGATAGATAATCTCTGTAGCTCCTAGATTCAGTATCATGCAACTATTCGACTAAGGCTACTTCGCACGATATAGTTAGCAGTTTACTCTAATTGATTAAGGCTTAAATTACAGATAGATAAATAGAGTTGTATAATCAAACAAGACTTTAATAGAATTACTATCAGGTATTGGCCTAAAAGAGAGGTAATCACTACAATAGCGAGAATATTGAGATACAATACAAGTGTAATATAGATAAGTTTTACTACATTAGTTTAATAGCAGCTATCGTATATCTAGCAATTAACTACAGGCACAGCCTTGGGAGAATATACTTGACAACCATTATCAATTCTTCTTGCGGCGACGAATCTTTGATGCAGCCTTGATCGGTTCCATGACCCAGCTTTTGCGAAAGTCGTATGGATCATCATCCAGGGATGTGAACCAGACAACTTCGAACCCCAAGACATTGGGATTATTCGGGAAGGCAAAAGAGGAAATCTTTTCGGCATCTGAATTACCAATGTAAAAGGCATTAGACTCTGAGACAATAACCGTATGTCCCTTGTCAAGCATATCTTGAGTAACACCGTTGTGCCAGGTTTGGATGATCCAGTCCTTAGAAAGTTTGATACTCTTTTCCTCATCAGTGAGAGGGTCGTCCCATAGAATGAGCGATTTATTCGGGCACAGAGTCTTGAGCCAGTTGAGAAAGCGGTTGAACAGTTTGTTGTCGTCTTTTGTGTTCCACATGTATGCGACTTCGTCGGCACCAAAGTGGTGAAGAGGAGACCCGAAATATTTGTCAACTGTAGAAACGAGATTCTCTACGATATCGTAGGTTTCTTGTCGTTGTGGTCTGATATCCAGTTGAGCATCTGGGTTTTCCAGATCTACTTTGCCAACGACTATGTTCCTCTTCCATTTTCCCCTGTCACAGTATTATAAGCGCTAAACTCTGGATAAATCAGGACTCGGAAGGCGTACCATATGTCACTGTGGCCAGGCATATCTGTCTCAGGATAAACAAGAATGCCCAAGCTCTGTCCTTGTGTAACCACTTTGTGAATGTCGGCGGGACTGTAGTATTGCGAGCTGTCGCTGTATTTAATACTAGCATTTGTCAAGCCTCCGTCGGCGGGAAAGAGCATAGGGAAGCTTTGAGCATCGTAGATATGCCAATGGAAGACATTAAAGTTGTACTGATGGAGAACGGCTAACAAACTGAGGATGGCTTTGACGGGGAAAAACTTTCGACCCGTGTCGAGCATGAAGCCCCTGTGAGGGTAGAGAGTGCTGTTCATCTCCTGGCACGATGCTTGGCGGAGGTTGTAGTCAAGGTGGAGGTGAGGTGGAGGTGAGGTGGAGGTGGGGAAGTTGGAGACAAGGACACAGCTCAATTTTGTAGAACAGAACGTGATCATGGAGGCCTTAGACTATTCCGCTTCCGGGTCAATATTATCTGACAAAACGGAATGTTGAAATATCCTGATTATTCCGGTTCCGGCTTTACTTAATTTGTTAGTAATCGTATGTTTACACCTGGCTACTCTCAAGGCTATACCTCTTGCGTCAGAAGGATTCAATAGTCTCATGTGTGCGTATTGCCATTACATAAGTCTGGCTATACGAGAATCTATCCGACAAAGAGATAAAGCTGGTCTTAAATCTATTACTATTCTTTTTTCAACTTGATAGGATCAACCAATATTAACCTTAATTTATCATAGATTTTAAATCGTGCTCAATCTTTCTCAAGTACTACATAGTATGGTTTAGAATGACCAGGGGTTGCCCTATCAAGAACCCTGCTATTAAGGATTACGAACAACCCTCAGCTAATAACTAACCGAAGTAGGAATGATTATAGAGCGTAGAATGTGCTCAATTCTTCTCAACTTACTCCATCAGGTTAGAAACGTGATTCGCTCCCTGCGAGTCATTCTTGGCTACTTAACATGATACTAAACCTGGGTAAATGCCCGCTTTCTTTTGACAAACTGAGAAGGGACGAGATATAATGCGAGAGAGAGATAGTGTCAAGGTTTCAAATAAGCGGACCATTTCGATGACAAGCCAAGGAAAATCGTTGCATTGTTTCGATTGCCAACATGCTCATATACTCTCATACCCCACTCATATCGGCCAAGTAGCTTATATACATAACAACCTTGACTCTGCTTAGGAATGCGGGAGTCTGATCTTTATTCTATCTCGACTCTGCCCGGCGCCAGCCTCTCCATCACCATCGGCATCACTAATCGCCCAAAATGGATTCCCTTGGGAATATTCTCGGCGCCCGCCATATTCAGAACATGAGCGAAGCCAGCGAACTTGAACCACATTGGGGCTACGCAGACCGTGCTCTTCCTTGTATAAAAGACGCCAAAACATGCCAGTACTTGGATCTCGTCTATTCTGGCCATGACTACAGTATGCTTTTCGTGGGCATTTTCTGGGCCATGGCTATTGGTGTTCTATTGATCTGGGCTTTTTGCCGTAAAATTTGCTCGTCGCCGGGAGCAGATGAGTTTATCATCGTGGATAATGAGAAGACACTCTCCTCAACGACAAATCGACCTACACGTGTGAAGAGATCTGTGGCGTCTTTTCTCCGCTCCTACCTCCTACCAGATTCGATACGTATCATTTTCGGTCGCACGACACGTCTACAGGTTGTTCTGCTGGCAACCTTGACAGCGTACATGATCATAGTCAGCTTCGCTGGTCTTACATACAGGGTCTGGGTCGTCGCTGTGCCGGACGTGAAAGGCGTGAACACCATCAGAACAACTCTCGGCCCTTGGTCAAATCGAATCGGTGTCCTCGCCTACGCACTTACACCGCTCACAGTCATGTTGGCCAGTCGCGAATCAATCCTGAGTCTCTTGACCGGTGTTCCTTACCAAAGCTTCAACTTCCTGCATCGATGGCTCGGATACATTATCCTTGCACAAAGCCTATTTCATACTATCGGATGGATTGTTATCGAGACAAAACTCTACGCCCCGCAACCTGCTGCCGCCATGCAACTGATCACCGAGACTTACATGATCTGGGGGATCGTCGCGACACTACTGATATTGCTTCTTTTTGTACTTAGCTTGCCATTCGTCATCCGTCTAACAGGTTATGAATTCTTCCGGAAAGCTCATTATGTACTTGCGATGGTTTATATTGGCGCATGCTATGCGCATTGGGACAAGCTCTCTTGTTTCCTCTACTCGTCCCTTATTATCTGGGCCATCGACCGTGCTCTGCGACTAATCAGGAGTGGCTTGATTCACTATCAGTACATTGATGACGGCTCTATCGGCTTCAAGAGTATCCACGCGGCTATGAACCTTTTTCCAGATTCCGACAACGGCGATGTCTTGAGACTAGATTTCGTACACTCGCAGGACCCGTGGAACATAGGTCAGCACTTTTATCTCTGCTTCACTGAATGCAGCATTTGGCAATCGCACCCTTTCACCCCATTGAGTCTGCCAGTGTTGAAAGACGGGGTTGTCAGACATTCTTATATACTACGCGCAAAGCAAGGAGAGACAAAGAAGCTTGCGGAGTTGGCGCGAAGAACAATGGCTGAGAGCACAACATCAACGACCCCCGTCATTCTTTCTGGATCCTACGGAGAATCAGTCGCAGAAGACCTAACCCCGGAGACAAACATTCTCTGCGTCGCTGGTGGTACGGGTATCACTTATGTCTTGCCCGTTCTGTTGAATCTTATCTCGCAACCATCATCATCTCTGCGCAAGGTTCAGCTGATCTGGGCTATCAGAAAGGTGTCGGATAGGCAGTGGGTCCGAGATGAGCTTGAATCAATTTACCAAGCCAGCGGGACACATGCCATCGAAGTGCATGTTTATGTTACTCGCGAGGCGGGTTCGCCAGTGCCTATACACAATACTGTTCAAGACGACAAAGCAAACGATATTAGCCCACCTTTGTTGTCCCCCTCTGACTCGGACGAAGTGAGAAGCAGCGTTGGGAGACACTCTGAGAATAGCCATCCAGACTTGAAGGAGAGGATTCCCAACTTCGTCAAGGATACTGTCAGGGGCCCTACCACAGTATTTGCAAGCGGACCAGGCAGTATGATCAGCGACTTGCGATCTGCCGTTGCGGCTTGTAACTCTGGTGCTCAAGTATGGAAAGGCAACGACCGCTATGATGTTTCATTGATATGCGATAATAGATTAGAATAGGTTTATCCCTTATTTAATATGTCCTTAAGTTTATGAAGTATTACCGTTATTGGATACACTTACTACCATGTTACCTCATGAGATCTAGTAGCGCCTGTAGATATAAAATGCAATAAACTGCAGTCTCTGTTGGCCTTCTGACTTAAGATTATCTGGCATCTTGTTATTAGTCAAATTGAGAAATCTCTTTGTGTTTGTAGGCGCTACTGAATCTCATGAGTTAAAACGATATTACTATTGAAGTTTCATATGATGAGAAAAATGTAGTAAATTCAACCTCTACTCTGCCGGTTTGATCTCTTCCCCATAGGAAGGATGGAAAAGGCAAGTCCTTACGAGTCAAGGACTGGTTCAGCGCGTGTTGAAGTGTCATAGCAATAAACTACAAAAGCAAATATACCAACTTCGTGCTGCGTCCAGGCGTAAATTAAGTATATTATAGTGCAGTACATCCCAAGACAAGCGTTAACGAACAGTTGCTGCACAACTGAGAAGAAGATACTGGAGGAGATCGACATCATTTTTGAGGGGGTCAAACATTCTAACATAGACATCTCTGTGCATGATACCATGCGAGAGGGTGTTCTAGAGCCAGGTGACAAGATCACCACTGTAGAACAGGAAGAGGGATTAGGTCTTAAACTTAATAACCGCTTTTTACTTGTCAATAGGCCGTTGCCATAGGCTAGCTTGGATCCATACTTCTGCAAGTCCTCAGGCATGTGCCCATACTTCAAGTTAGAGTGTCTCCCGTGCAAGCACAACATTAACAAAATAGCGATGTTTTAATGCTCTACAATTGCAAAATCTTTGGATATCCCCCTACTCAATTCTTCAATCAGACATAACTGTTATCTAGAACAAATCGCCTGTTAAAATAACGGCAGGTCGACAGGCGTTTCCCAGTCCAAGTTCTCGCTCTGCAACTCAATCCGGTCAATACAAGTTCCAAAAACCTTGTCCCACAACCGAGTTTGTTTTCCATAATTGCCGCTTGTCTTCCAACCCTTGCGGTGGTGAAGATCATGATCTTCAATTAGAAGCTCAGCATCAAACATGCGCAAAAACCAAGTGAGTGTGCTAGGAGGTGAAGAGCATACGCGTAGGCCACTATGACCAGACAGCTCGGTAAACATAACATACTGGTGGCATATCCACCACTCATAGAAACCCATTGGAAATCCCAAAAGCTTCAGGGAGAAGTAGGCCATAAGCGGGATGACGGCGATATCGAAGACCTCCTGTTCAAAATCGGCGTACAGTGTCAAGAGTGGGTTCGGGTGCTTGGTCAAGTGATGGGTGCGGTGATATTTCCATAGACTACCAACCTCATGCATAAGTCTGTGGTACCAATAGAACCAAAAGTCCAGTACGATACCATATACACCAATCTCCAATGGTAGCCACTGCCAATTCATACTCGAAGGCGATTGAGCGGTACGGTAGCTGAGGAATACCGTAAAGACTGGGCGGAAGCTCGAGGTGGCGATGAGACTCTTCATGACTTTTGTAACCCCAGTGTCGGGTACTCCATCCCTTGCATGAACATCGCCGTCCAAAAAGCCCGTCTGATGTCCGACTTGGCGCAAAGCATGAAGTTGGTGGACGGCGGCGACTTTGAAAGCAAGACTATAGAAGACAAAGGCTTGCATCGGCGTAAGGTTTTGGCCAGTATATCTCACAAAGAGGTAATGTATCGCGATCGGAACGAGTGAATGTACAAGAACCCAACGATGCAACTGCCACTCTGGTGTGTAGGGCACTTTGTCTCCTTTCTGATGGACAGGCACCTGCTTATCCAAAGAGACGTGGTGAATGCCTAAAACTTCGAAGAACCAGTGCGATATCGTCCAGTTTCTTCGATCGGTATGACGCCAGGTGGACTTCATAGAGTCCTTTGAATTGACCTTCGAGGTTGACGTTTTGACGGCGCTTGAGTCGAGGCACGAGGAGGTAGGCTCGCATACAGTGGTTGTAGATCGGGACGTCATTTCGCCTGAGTCGGATGGTTGAAGTTCATAGAAGCTGATAATAATGTTTCACTGAGCAAGATGGTCATAGGTCTTATATATTTAGTCTTGTGACGTGCTCCTGTCACATCAATATATACTGCCATTCGGTTTAACAACTGTCCGTCTGGGTGCTTGCCTTCACATGTGTTGCTAAACTCTGCTTCCATGATTAGCGAGCAAATACTTACCGAGGTTCTGCAGATCTTTCGGGCATACGTCAAACTACAATAGTAACCCCAATTCGGTACTTGTTTGCGATGATGGAGGGGTTCCAGCCTTCAAGTACGGCAGATGTTGCTTTCGTCATACTATAGAACATCAAAACCTCAACGTTTTATCTGTCCCTAGATGCATGTGCCTTGAAAAAATATTCCACGTCATCAAAGCCGCCTAGAATCCAGTACGTTGGTTAAACCTTCTATCAATCAGACGACAGATCAGATAAACTAACAAGATCACTGTGCATGATTGGTTACTCTTGTAACAGCTCACATCGCAAGCTAAACTAAAATTGTACCCTGCTTCCGAAAACGTTAAAGACCTCAAAAAGTCACGCTACTAGCGTCAACTGACTCATTGCGTACAAAGTCAGTGGGACGTAGCATCAGTATAGCTACATAAAGACTCGCAAAATGGAAAATAGACAGAAGGCGGTTTTTTCATACTTTCTTCCATGCCGGTTATTATTGTGAAACTTGTAAAATAGCCAGGCGATAGAAACAGACGGGTAATCTTTCATTGGTCTCCGTAGCTGGATTGGCACAGTACCTTCTCACATTAAACCAACCAACAAGAGCAATAACACCGTAGAGCTGCTGATGATTGTGGCAAAAGTACTCGAGCTCTGTAGCAACAGCTTTGCTGTACCTGACTCACTGTTCGAACCGCTAGACGAGCCATCAGCTTCCGAAGGCAGTGTATAATCCGGCGGAGGAATTTCATATGTGGCCTCGAACACCAGACCGTATTTGTCTGTTCTATTGATCCGTGTACTATTTTCGCGCACAAGGCTGCCTTCAAAAAAAAAAAAAAAAACTGAAGGACAGGTCGATTCTCCAAGCATTCAACTCGTCGTCATTCGTCGGGTAGTAGAAGTATCCGAGTTCAAACGGATCGTCAATCGAATAATCTTGAGTACCTTCTTTGGCGCCATCCCCGCAATTTGCCTGTCGTAGATTCATCCAGGGCCTTACCGCATCAAGACTTGATTGAAGGGTGAAAGTCATCTTTGAGGCGCCGATGCCTTTCATTTCAGCCACGGCACCAGGCTCTAGCCAAACCGTAGGCGTCGTCGTGTTGATATGGTCATTATTGGAAAGATTACTGCGTTGAAGTGTTTTATACTCCTCGGATGGAATTTCTGAGTTCCAAGCACACACATCACTAAAGGTTATGTACTGGCTCGAGGCAGATTCAACCCTACTAGTATCCGGATCTAAGGTAAGCGGCGGTGGTTTTGTCTTGTATACAGCACGGGCAGAAAGATTCTCAATGTCGGAATTGGTGATTTTGGTAGACCAGTAGGCGGTGGTGTTTCTATGACGGTCTGTGGCATCTGAAAGCGTATAGCGTCCTATAGAGGTATCATAGAAATAGGTGCCACCGTATGGCGTTCCAGACACGACAAAATCGCTGGATCTAAGGTGGACTCGTCGTTGGTAAACGTCAGTGTAGGACCCGGTGGCCCCCAGAGTCTCATCGGCTGGTTGGAACCCGAATAATCTCCAATGGAAAGGGTTTGTATCTGTCTTGTTTCCTGTTGGGGCGACCAAGAAGAGATCTAGGTATTTGTACGTGTTGGGCTCACCATCAGCCATGCCAAAGGCTCCGGGGCCCTTATCTAGCCAGGATGAGCTATTCGTGATATGGTGCTGCACTGTTAAGGTGCCATTGTAGTAAAGCCCCGGGATGCCAAGCAATGTCTCGTTCAGTCAACTGCTGACATCCACAAGTCTTCGGGTCGCATTTCCAGTTGGTGTCGCTCTCATCATCGATACCATTATTCTGATAAGACCATGGATCAAACCCTGGGGGGGGATTTTCGGCTGTGCCACCTCCACTGCCACTTCCAGATCCTCCCTCGCCACTCGAACCTCCACCGCTAGAACCTCCACCAGAACCTCCCCAGGAACCTCCGCCACGCCTGGCAGCGACTGTGTTAAGAAACACAAGAAGAAGAACAATGGTGTTGGACTGTAGATAGGCCTTCATTTCGAGTGTCTTGGACCTTGTCAATAAGAAACAAGAAATGGGCTTGGCAAGATTAAATGGGTGTTAATAAACAGTCCAGTATCGCAGGTCTTGAATCTATCGTAGATAATGTGGTGTGCAGGTTTTTCAGCTTCGTCCAAGGATTGGCATCCTGCTCAATATTCCACCTCTGAAAGTTGCAGGACAGCGTCTCAAATGCAGCCACCAGACAAGGATTAGAAGCTTGAATCATCCTTATTCGCTTTCACAATGTCTCAGTCGGCCTTATGATCTCATCTGACTCAGCGAGGATCACGGCGGCTAGCTTATTGCTGTGGGATCATTGCCGCTGTATACTTTAACTTTATGCTTCAACATTGCTTAGACGGATCTCGGGTTATCTATTAGACATCACTATACGTCCTTAAATTAGCAGCCATCTGGAGCGAGCCATTCTTTTCTTAGATTGCGTGACTATGACTAGGTCTAGGTCTTACTTGATGCATGAAGATCATTACCTAGACCCTGAGATGTCAGCATTGGGGGCCAAGCATATGTCGATCTTAAAGTCAGACCATAAAGTAATAAGCAAAAGGAGCCGAGCCCCTTTGTTTTCCACAATTTTCAAGTTCTCCACGAGCCTCTTTTTGCGATCATCGGCCGGTTACTCAAGTTTACAAAACACGAAAAAAATTACAAATGTCCGACTTTGGGGACCTAAAAAAGGCGACCGACATCGACCCTAACGTCTGGTACCATCTGACCGAAGAAAATGTTGATGATTACGATGGAGACTTCAAGAACATGCTGCAAACATACAAGGAGGACAGCGGGGATGATGGTTTTCGCGTCTTTTCTGTTGGCAACAGGAAAACATATTGGCAGTTTGTACGTTCCATGGACAGAGACGCTATATGATGTCCAAAATTTCTAACGAAGCTCCCAGCAACCCATAGGCAAAACACCAGGCCGATACTCGCTTCGCTGCTCCGAAACGACGACACGAAAACAGTTCGCCGTATGTTATCGAGATTTCGAATCGGTCGAGAACCGACGCACACGGGCCTGTCTAACCGACAGTGATGGGACCGAGTCGCAACAATGGGATGTGTCTCTGTGGGGGACGAACAAGACTGAAACATATTTATTCACAAACGTCGCAAATGGCACCAAGTATCACCTCGATGTGATTCCTAATAGCGCCGTTTTTATGAGCCCAAATCTCGACGGATACCAAAAAAGGCAGCGTTGGCTGATGACCAGTGTCAGAAACGTTAACGATGACGCCTACAGTACTGTTTTCACAAACGTAAGTCGGACTCCAGCACCTAGATATCAAACTTGATAGCTAAACAATATCAAGCCCCCTCCCGAGTCAACAAGTGATTCAGGGACGACAACAGATTCGTCTAGCGAAGCAGCCACAGACTCCGCCTCATCCTCGTCCTCCGATTCAGGTTCCAGTAGCCTCTCGGGCGGTGCGATCGCAGGCATCGCAATAGGAGCCGTACTCGGCGTTCTTGCGATGGCACTGTTAGGATTCTTTCTCTGGCGACGCAAGAGACGTAACAGTGGCCTTTCTGCTAAGCCTGATGAGGCGATGGGTAACCACAGCGCACCTATGGGAGATCATTCGCAATTTGCAGGTTACAAGCCACCAACTCCTATGAATTCCACATCACCGGCACCACCACTTTATGAGTTGCCGAGTTCTCAAAACCCCGTTGAACTCCAGGCAGCCGAGCAGAGACACGAGCTGAGATAGTTATTAACGGTGTTGAGAGTTAGGGGTGGAGTTCGAATAGAGTTTCGCTAGTGGAAGATGACGTGTATGGCGATCCTGGCAGCTGACGAAGCAGCTCTTTGGAAAAAAGTATAAATACCTCGTTTCATCTCCTATCTGAACCGAATACCACCTTGTCTTCTGACTCGAACGAAGAACGACACCAGCTTCTTTTTCAACAACCACCTGGTTTGTCTAGAAATGTCCTTATTCTCAACAGCTTACCTCCTTCTCGTACTCGCTGCTCTCGCAACATGCACCTCATCCTGCAGCTATGAACCGTCCTTGAACGCAACCCTTGAAAATTTTCCAAAGGCGTCACCTGGTTCTCTTTACGACCCCAATATCCTTTCCGAAGTCCCTGTTGCATCAGTGTGTAGCTCCGCCAACGCGACCGATGAGCTCTCCTGTGCTAGAAGATACATTGACATTATTGATGAACAACTCGCCTTCCTCTACGCTCGACGTTTAGGCTACGCTGCCGTTGCTGGGTTCGCGAAGTACGGACAGGGTGATGAGCTGAATGATCCAGGCAGAAATGAGGCTGTTGCTGAGGGCATGGCGCAGAGGGTTTTGAAGTATGGGGGTAGCAAGGAGGCAGGGAGAGTCATGGGTGGCGAGGGATGCCAGATCTATGTGAGCTTGGAGTTTGAAGTGGCGGAGATCCAAGGGACTTGTGATCCTAAGTTCCGAGAGGATATTAAAAGAAATTGTAATTGAGCGGCACCTTGAATTAATATTTCATTCTACTTTGTATTAAAGTCCCGCATACCTGATCAGATAAGTGTTTTACTAAACGTGTTCGGCACCAAGGGTTGGTTGCTATAAGCTGGAGCCTCAAACGACGGCAAGGAATGAATGTATATGTCTACGTCTCAGGCTCTATATACTGAGAAGCGACAAGACCTCAAACTGCTGTCTACAATCTAAGCTGCGTTGAAGTACAGGGACTTAGTGGTGCAGTACGCCTTAATACCCTCGATTCCATGCTCAGCACCAAGACCACTCTGCTTAGCACCACCAAAGGCAACATTGTAGTTGAGCTCGTGGTGTGCGTTAATCCAAACTGTGCCCGCCTTGATCTTGGAGGACATTCTCTCTGCCTTCTCCATGTCCTTAGTCCAGACAGAGGCACTAAGATCCATATGGTTATCGTTGGCACGTCGAAGGACGTCCTCTTCGTCTTTCCACTTCAACACAGGGAAGACAGGGCCTGCAAAATGTTAGTACCATATAGTTAAAATGAGAGGGTGACTGTACCAAATGGCTCCTCGACCACAATTCTAGAATCATCCGGGGGGTTCTCTACAATGGTAGGGGTGATAAAGTATCCCTTGCCGGCAGTTGATGCACTGGTCGAACCAGCTGCTAGCTTGTAACCCTGGGACTCGATATCTGCGAGTAGGTTCTTCACCCTATCGAACTGAAGGTGGTTCTGTATGGGACCCAGAGCTGTGCTACTGTCCAGACCATCGCCGACAGTAAAGCTGTTGACGGCTGCGGCTAGCTGTTTCACCAAGTCGTCGTAGATAGACTCATGGGCATAAACTCGCTTAATGGCCATGCAGAGCTATTTTTTCGTAAGCCAAACTCGGTTAAGAGGACATTCCGCAACTTACCTGACCAGAGTTCATGAGTGCTCCGAAGGCAATCTAAGTATCTCAGAATAAGTATATCTCTTCAAGTCTTCCTTTTGAAGAACTAACCTTGGGAGCAACCTCCTTAACATCAACGTCATCGCAGATAATAGCGGGATCGTTACCTCCCCTAACCCACGTTAATCATTGTTCGCTCACTATCAAGAGTCGACTCACAGTTCGAGGGTGACGCGCTTGAGCGTTGGTGCAGCGCTCTGTAGGACCTTCTTTCCAGTTGCTGTAGATCCAGTAAAGCTGACCTTGTCCACACCGGGATGCGCGGTGAGCCAGGGTCCAAGGTTATCGTCACCGCTGAGTGCTTGAACGACACCTGTAGGGAAATACTGGTTTGCCAACTCTGCGAGCTTCAGTCCACAGTAGGGAGTGAAAGGTCTGTTCCGCAGGGTTATTGTACTTGTCTTAATAAAGCTACCATGAAACTTACGATGGCTTGAGAATGAAAGCGTTACCCGCAATCAGAGCTGGGCCGATCTTGGCAGTGGCTGTCGGAAAGGTTACTACTGTGTATCGAAATGAGAGAAGGTGGGTTTACCTAAGAAGATGGGGACTGGATTTGTTAGCTTTGTATGCAAGGATTCTCAGAAAGGTTCACTTACAATTCCAAGGCACGATGCCGACCGCAACACCTATCTCTGGTTAGTTCAAAAGGCTAGATTAGCTTTAGAACGACGCACCGAGAGGGACGTATTTTGTGACGACTTTACGGCCTGGCTTGTCCTCAATCACCTGCTCAGGATCAGGCAGCGATGCATAACCTTTGAGGAACTGAACAGCCGTCAAGATCTCGTAATGGGCCAGTTGAATCTTTTTCCTTATTAGAATAACTTCTTTGTGGAAATATAGCCATCAGACTTACAGATTTTCCTTGCTCCTTGACCAGCAAGACAGCAAGTTCATCCTTGATAGCATCAATACCGTCCGCATACTTGGCTACTAGGTTCTGTCGCTCCTTGTACGGGACATCAGCCCAGGCTTCAGATGCCTTCTTAGCGGCTTCCACAGCTCTGTCAACATCTTCTTGGGTCGAAACCGGCACTGGGTGGTTTTTCTCAAGGGTAGAAGGGTTGGTATTCTGCAGGGTCTCCTTGGTGGTTTCGAGCTTTCCGTCGATGAGGTTATAGAACTCAGTGAAGTTGAGTTGTTTGTTAGATTCGACGGCCATTTTGACTGATGTTGATGATAATTACAAAAATAGGATTTCCAAGCCAGGTCTCCTTACAGGATGTAACATTTGTTAGTACTTATAGCTGAAATCTTTGCATTAAACAACTCAATACCGTCACATGTTTGGATGCCCTAGTCAAGGATGCTTTATCGGGTGGTGGTACGGATATTGCAAGATAACTCCGAAGCGGTGAACACGTCTCCTGAAACACTAGCCGAAAAGCGGATTCGCAGCTGAACGAAGCTAGGATAAATACTGCAAAGAGGCCGTTGTCTACTTTTAATTGTGGAATGGAATCCGCTTCTACTGCCTCAAGATCCTGGTATATACTCCTTAAGATTATGTTAAAGACAGGCGGATTGCCCTGCGACATGCCAAGAGGCCGAGATCTATTTTTAAGCATTCTATAAGGGAATTATAGATCTTTTATATAGTCTTTATCTTAATTATCTACTAATAAATATATTTAAGGTTAAATAAAAGATTAAAGAGTTTAAACCACTATATCTCCACTGATCAGGAGATTTGCCTCTGTGGAGGCATGAAACTAAACAGGATATCCACATTAATGTAACGTCTTCAACAGGTCCAAGCTTTAATTGCGCCATGCATTGGCCGCCCTAGCCGCCAGATTGAGTTTGCGGAAATTTCATACATACCCTATAGCCTAATTCTATAGTATAACCTCGGTATTATAACCTATAATTGTTATCGAGGTGGCAAAGTTAATAGATTACTTTAAATATTATAATTGAATCAGGTGGTGCTGAATTTACATTTTTGCGATTATTAAAGGTAATCTCAGACCAGCTTGATACCCTTTCATAGAGCTGGCGTTAATATCATCCAACGTCAGTTCAAATAACAAGCTTCGCTCATTAAAATACGCATTTCGGGCAAGCAATCGGACACGATTACTTAAAAATATTAGATCAGATATGAGTTTGAAAAACTTCAATTGCATTGTTCACACTAGGCCTATCTTTTGCCACGCGACCGACCCGTCAGCAGTCTCTCCATTCATGACGCCATGCGCATAACTCTCGCCAACCAGCATATAACACCCCTCATGATCATCACTCTTCCGCAACACTAATGGCACGCGATATCCCGATACTATCCACACTTTGTCTCCAGCTCACGTTGACTCGCAAGAAGAACCCAAATATCCACTGTCTGTAAGAAACGGATGCCGATACCGCGACGTCACTCCAGAAACTGCAAAACAAGTTTTCCCCATGTTTCTGATATCCTCTATCCATGCCGCTTGCTCTGACATGGAAAGCACTTTTTCTGAAGGTCCATCCAGTAGGTTTAACTTGACCAATAGAGATTTAAGCTCTGCGTGGTTTGGAAAGGCGCTGTCAGGAATATAGGAAGCTAGATCGTCGAGTATACGACAAGCTTCCAAGCTTCTTTCTGCAGCAGCTAATCCTTCCTTTGTTAAAGTCTCCTGAAAGGCTCCAGCCATCCACATAACAACCAAGCTTTTTAAACCCTTTGCTATCGATTAACTTGGCTGGCCAGTTGGTGAAATCGTGGTCCCAGATCAATGTTCGCCAGAAAGCCTCCATGGACGATTGTCCTGTGTGCGCATACGTACGATCCATCTTGAGTAGTATTCCTACCCAATCGTATACTCCCGAAACTGTAACCTTCTCAAAAGATCCGCCAAGAAGCCTCACCGTTCCCAAAAGACTACCATAAACTTTGAAACCTTTGCCTCTTCGGGTAGCACCATATCTTACCATACCGCTTGCATTCGGTCGAGTAACTGATTTGAAGCCCGGGCTAAATATCGAGTTCATCCCTGTAGATGGACCAAAGTCTGAACACCAAGACGGCAGGTCTGCTGTCACACGCTGAGCTGGGTCTTTCACCAAAGCCAGTAGAGTCCAATCTCCAGTAGCTTCAAGTATCTCAGTCGCGATTGATTCAAGTACTCGTGATGCTGGTATGTTGTAGTTTGGCATGAGAGGTTCAGGAACAGTAATGCCCTGTTCGTTGGCCACATGCTGAAGGACTCCCCAAAGACCGTATATAGAATTTCTTGTATCTGTAGCTTGAAAGCCAGTAGTCCACATGAGCAGTTTCAACAGAATCGTAGATATCAACCCTGTCGACCCACGCATATTTTCGATTTCGATACCAGCTGTCATGTCAACTAATGAGAGCGCATCGGTCCATGTAACACGAGAGCCTTTAAATCACTCGCTAGCGTCTGTATTTTCTCTTCCATGTAGAGATGATACCGGTCAATTTGATGAATACCGCGCCCAGCTCCTGAAAGCTTTGAGAAAATGGCCCCTATCACACCACTCAATTGTAAAAAGTGTAAAAAGGCCACCGTGTAGCCGATTTTGTCGAATGAGATGGTAAAACCATCGCAAAGAATAGCAGCTTCTTTGGCCAAAGAAACTTCTTGTATAATCCACACTTTAGAAAACCAACTGTATTGGAAAAGTGAGACAAGGCCATCGATCTCTTCCATGGTCAATGGTGCCAGGCCGTATCGAGACTCCATATCTTCCATCAGGTAACAGAAGTCAAATTGCTGATTCTTGATGATACGTTTTGACTCACGCGAGGCAACCTGTGCTATACGTTCTGTAGCTTTGAGACCTGCCATCAAATAAGTCGTGGGTGCTCCAAGCCATATAAGAACACGGTATGCTCCACCATAAAACCTATCTATAGAATAGACTTGACACTGGCGCTCATCTTTATCACCTTGATTAATGCACAGCGCGTCGATCCACACTGGTTTGTCTGGGAAGTCCTTGTGAAGTTGAACAAGGGCATCGTAGAGATTAGGTGAGGCGTTGACGGATTGACTATTTAATATCACATACTTGGATTCAAGTATCCCTATTACTAATAAGCTGATGTTATATATTCAAATCAATTGGCTGAGCAAAGTCCATTGCCAGAACCTTGGTCTTGCCATTCTCCTCGATGGGCTTTGTAGTTGCCTCAGTGTGAATCCTCCATGGTGGAATACATCTTTGCAATATTAGTCAGTCTTTCTGTGTACGCCACCAATCAAGGCAAACAGGATAAAACAATTAAAAAGCACTCACGCTTCATCATGTAGACACCAAATTACTTGAGATGGATTCCCAAGCCAGCCAACCTTCGTAACCGCAATCTCAGCAGCAGAGCCATCGAAAGACTTGCCGTTTAAATTAGCTCTTCCTGCGATGGCCATGATGGCAATGTCAAGCTTTGGCTGCAAGTTCCTTAGAATACCATCATAACCTTCTAGGTGGGCGCTCCAAAGTAAAGGTTTGTCCCCGATAATAAAGTTGAACATCAGCTGGCCACCATCACTATAGGACATGACATTCCGCATCCTGTGACTTATATACTCAAGGAATGAGCGGTGGCCTGGGGTCAGCTTTTCAGGCGGCATGAGTTCTCCAAGTTGAAACAAGCCATACTTGATTCCGGTGGTAATGTCAAGAGTGCAAGTGTATTGACTTGCGACGCCCGTGTAGACCGTGGCTGTATCGATAACTTCGGGATGATCTGAAGGCATGAAGCAGTGAAGCGAAGGCCATACATGCACTGAGAGTGCTGCCAGTTTGTCAAGTGGGCGTTTCGGAGGACTAGGCAATACGGGGGAGAAGAGTGATGGGTCGGCTCTGGCTTGGTCCCAGGTCTTGCGTGTGAAAAACGGGATACGCTCGCCATCCTGAACTGGGAAAAGTTGATGGTCAGGAACACCGGCATCTCTCAGAAGTTTTATTGCCTCATTGTTTGCTATGACGATAGCGCCAGTTTGATAGCGATGCGATCGGCGCCGGGAAGACTTTGTGTATTCATGATTAGTTTCACGTTGTCAGCAGGCTCTTATTTTATCTCAAGTACTCACTGGTCAAAATAGGCATGTGAAATGAAGATATAGTCGGCCTCTTCTACATCATCAACTGGCAGATAGGTTTTCAATACAGAGGGTCTATCGAGCCAAGTGTCAAGGAAGATAGTGACTCCTCTCGTATGAAGTCTGTACGTCGTGGCACCTTGTCACGATTAGTAGGAAGGAATTTCTCAGGGACTTGAACCAAGCCAAGCATACCGAACCATTCTAGAGTAAACTTTGTCATTTAATAACCCTGGACGGTAGTCTCGGTAGTAAGAAGAGTGCAAAAAATGAAAACACTTAGTTGTGCATGAAGCACTTTATTGTTTAGTACTCAGGCGAGGTATGGAGAACTGATCGGTGTGTGTCGAAATAGCTAGCCCTTTAACTTTGGGTCACAAAATAAACAGTCAAAGAAGTCCGATACTGTCGGTATGAACTGACCCACTAATTTCGTCTCTTACGCTTCTGGCAGTCATACATTAGTCTGGGATAGAGAAGTAGGGCCGACGGGGTAAAGAACAGGGTCATCGGAAACGATCCTACGTCAAATATATCTGGTATTTCCATCATTCCCTACATATACACAGCTATCCCCAACACTAAATCTAGCTGGCAAACCACTGACTTTTTATCTTACGGGAACTTCGGTGGCCTGGGTCCTACACTAAATATTCCATGGATGCCATGGAATACTTTGATGGATAATTCTTCTTTTCCGTGGCTCAATGGAGGATCGGAAATATCACTAGGTTGTCCCAACCTTGCAGACCCGGTGGTACCGATTGTGGTTGCAAACGCAGCTTCACCTGCTCTTCCTACATCCGCAGAACCAGCTCTGGGCACACCACCAGCCACGACATTACGTGAAACCACCCTCCCCCAGACTTATATAAGTTCCACGAATATATGCTCGAGTTATACGAAGCCATGCCTTCCCTTCCCGAAGCCGTAAGACATTAGTTTTCAGATGGCTGGGGCGGAGCTTTTTGGACATATTCCCAACATTCCTCAACAGGCTGTAGAGGGCTTGAACACCTTCTACAAGGCACAAAGGCCAGAAGAAGTCACAGAAGCCATACCTCATGACTTCCTTCATGCCTCCCTGAACGTAGGAACCACCCATTCTAAGTGCGTGTATACTCATCTGGATGGACGGTTCGGCTCCGCTGGCATCGATCACGAGGTCTGCAACTTGGCCAAGGTCACATTGCAAGAGCAGAGCCGCTGCATTATCCTCGGGTGGTATCCGCTGCGACAGGTAAGTATGCGTTAACGCCATGATATCTTTAGCGAAATCGAGTTTCGACTGGACAATGTCAACGCTTATGACCTTGACCGCGCCAAAAGACTTGGCAACCGCTGCACACAATAATCCAACAGGCCCAGCTCCCATCACGATAACAGACGCTCCAGGTGTGATTTGTGATTGCTTGGCGATGTGCACCGCAACTGCAAGCGGCTCAATTAGAGCACCCTCCTGAAGCTTCATGCAATCTGGTAGCTTGTAGCAAAAGTCGGACGGGGCAGTAAAAGCCCGTAATAGTGCCATTATGTGGAGGTGTTGCAGCGAACACCATCTCTGAGCAGAGGTTATATCGACCTGCACTACAATCGCCACACCGACGACAGGGATAGCCGGGTTCAATGGCAACTTTATCACCAGGCTCAAGGGATGTTACAGAGCTGCCAACCTGGATGATAGTGCCAGCAGATTCATGGCCCAGGATCATAGGTTCTCGAACAACGAATTGGCCAATCTGGCCATGTTCCCAGGAGTGTACATCGGACCCATAGATTCTAGTGTAATTGATCGCGACGAGGACATTATAGGGAGATGATATCTCTGGGACTGGTCTCTTGGCGAAGCAGGCGTCGTGTGGTTTGTTTAAGATGAACGAAAGGTTCTTTGAGATCATACGTCAGCCGCATACTAGAAAAAAGGGGGAAAAAAGGAAAAAGAAGAAAGAACAATAAAGAAATATTAGTCGCAAGCGATTAGTAAGGAACTTACACTAGGTTCTTGTAGTAACATATGTGACTGGCCTGTTTATTTCTAGAAGGAAGAGTGGTGAATCTACCCTGGTTCTAGTTTACCTTCTCACAAGTCAGTGAGCCATGCGGGTAGAGGTTGTAAGGATGCGGATGTTTACCGGTGCGCTCACTAGCCTGGAGGTAGTTTCAATCAACCTGGGGAACCCCCGCACTCTAGGCGTTGGAGTAGCAATCAATTCTTGGAGCGTCAAGAAGTCTAAAAACTTTCGTTCCTTCGGGCATAAAAACTCTGGGGCCCCAAATTCAAAGTTAAATGAGCTTCTCCAGACCTCAGACCACAGACAACAAAGGAAATACTTTATTATATTTAAGCCTCTGGTTCTTCGGTCATCAACATGGATAAGCCTGAGCAACCAACCATGATGGAGTTTACGCCAGCATCTGGAGAGAATGACAATCTTCCCGTTGTCAAGCAGTCATGGCTCGAGGCAAAGCTTAAGCCCAAGGCTATTCACCACCGTTATCCGTTAAAGAGAAAGCCTCTACTCTGGATGACTTTTGCTTTTGGCAGCTTGGGTGACGCTCTGTTCGGTTATGATCAGGGTATGGTTTATTTTATGTCAATCCACTGGAGAATCTAGCCTCTGATGTTTTGTACACGATTTCTCACACAACTCTTCACAGGTATCGTCGCCGGCCTTTCGGTCAACCCCATCTTCGTTTCACGATTCTTTAGGGATTTCGGAGGCGCAGAAGGCATCAACGACCACGTCAACCCCAGTATCACCGGAATTATCGTCGCTTGTCTCCAGGTTCCGCCGGCATCGGCTCTCTCATCGCTGGGAGTCTCGGAGACATGATTGGAAGAAAGAAGTGCGTACGACTTGGCGGCTTCATCTACTTTGTATCCGCTTTCATCCAAGCATTCGCGCCTGACTTCAAGACATTCGTTATCGGTCGTACTATACAGGGTCTGGGTGTAGGTTTAATCTCCATGACTGTTCCTGTTATTCAGACCGAGATTGCCTCGCCACACCGCCGAGGTCTCATGGTAGGCATCGAGTACACGTTTCTCATTGGTGGATATGCGCTCTCGACTTGGGTTGATTTTGGCTTCTACTTCCTCGTTCCCAAGCACGAGTCCTGGCAAGGGCCTTACTTCATCCAAATGCCAAAATAATATTATTGAGACACGATATAGAATAGAAGATAATTAAGACGTACACACACATATTGCTATTGAATGTCATGTTTCTCCGTGAAAGAACTCAGGAGCTCTGGGCAAGGGTGTCAACGGACGTATAGCCGCTAGGATTTCCACTGGAAATGTACAGGTAGTAGCCATTTCCGGACTGGTACCGGTAGTAAAATTGATTGTTCACTCCGCCGGTGGAATCAGTCACACAGGTCTGATTCCCGTCTTCATCCTCCGGGCAAGAAGCCTTCGGGGCTGTGCAGGCCAGGTTTCCGCTGACTATCTCGCAGGTCAGATAATCGTAGTACATGTTAGGGCCAGTGTTGCCATTCTGGCAGAATCCAATGTTAGCTGGGGCAGAGGGCGACTCGGTAAGGCCGTAGTACGCGCAAACACCAGTTCCGGTATCCTTGTCTCGCAGTCGGCCAGTATCAGGATCGAGA
Source organism: Fusarium goolgardi (assembly GCA_014899075.1). Taxonomy (NCBI): domain Eukaryota; kingdom Fungi; phylum Ascomycota; class Sordariomycetes; order Hypocreales; family Nectriaceae; genus Fusarium; species Fusarium goolgardi. Next base: position 41,728 of record JAAVUI010000331.1, read on the forward strand.
ATGAACGTCCGGGTGCGCAAATCTCCGCTTTCTGGCTTGAAAAGCATGATACTCCCACCTTGATCAACACCTTTGAGGGGGGCACCATTCACAGAGCCACCGCCACCAACTATGGTGAAAGTTGGAGTTGCTATGGGGGCAGTAGTGGTAACTTCTGCAGTGGTTGTTGTTTGGCTCTCGGATGTTGTAGTGGTGATAGCGATGGTAGTGTCTGGAGCTGTGGTGGTTGTTTCAGTCTCGGATGTTGTTACGATGATTGCGGTAGTGGTGTCTAAAGCGACTGTAGTTGCCACAGTCTCGGTAAAGGTTTCGGGCGACAGCACCGTAGAGAGTTCTCCTGCCGTTGTTGTTGCAGACTGCGTTGTCGAACCAATTGAAGTCGAAGTCTCCTCATCTGTAGCTGAAGAGAGACTATTGTCAGCCATCTCCGCATTTATTTTCTCTTGAAATACCCAGTCGCAGCTTACCGGAAGTTCGAGGCTTGCAGGGACCAGCAAGAGCAGAGTCAACGCCAAGGCCAATTGCCAAAAGAAAAGCAATAGAGCGCATCTTGAGTTGCGATGGAAATGAATAAATGATTGACTCGGGTAAGTAAGTTGCAAAGAGATGAACAAACACGGGGAAAGCGACAAGACGGATTTGAATCGTTGCTTATAAGGTCTTTCGGCGGGTGACAATTACAACGATCGTATAATTTCCCCTGAATCAATAGTTTGAAACTAATTCAAGCAGAAATTACTGGCTGTAGGTGATTGGTTACTGCTAGTCGAAATGCAGAAATGGTTGGGTTGATGGTGCCAGCGATTATGCAGAAATAGGACTAGATTGAGTAAGACAAGCCTTTTTCTCTAATGGTCAACTGTTAGCCACGATGGATCACGTCGATGGAGCGCTATTATGATATTAGTGATTGCTAAGTTCATGTTTCCGAATTAACGATAGGTTATTTTACTTGACTGTCTACTGAGATACCATACTGGAACTATCCGACACGCTTGTTCAAGTATACCTTGTCACCGTAGCTATCATGACGAAGCTGTCTACCATATTATCTTGTGAAATTGAGTAACGCCTGTGGAGTTGAGCCACCGAGATATCGTCTTGTCATTAGCTCGCCAGGACACATACGGCTATAGGGACTTTTGGCTTCTGGCTCAGCACGTAACGTCTGTGTATCCTGATGACATATGATTAGAGAGAATGATACTAATCATTTAATAAGAAGATCTGATTCGATAAATGAATATCAAGGTTGATCCACAGGCATTACGTGGTCTTAAGAGGTATGATCTTGTTTCTCCTTTTTGGGTTCTTACATTGATCCCATTATTTCAAACATTGACAGGTGTCTGCAAAGCCCTAAAAGCGTCCCTGTCTACAAACGTAGTTCAAGGAAGCATGCTATGCTGCAAGTGAATGGCCGTGTTTGCCAGCTACACTAGATGAGATTCATTTGCGAATCCAGCTCTGTTGACCTGGCAACTATTAAGAAAATATAGGCACGATTCAAAATAATTATAACCTGTCAACCACATTCAATCCACTGTCGCGGTCTTTTCTAAGCAAACGCAAACATACGGGACTACGGCCAAAACTCGCTCTCGGAAGCTCCACACAAACGGAATTCACAAACAAATGCCATTAACACAACTTTCGCGTATCGGCCTACAGGCAGCAGCAAGTCATGAGCCCGTTAAAGAATCTCATGCTTCCCCAGTCTGAACTTTCCAAGTGCCCGCTTCTTTCAACTTCGAGTATCGCAGCCAGAATTCACTCCCACCAGCTCCGCCCGGTATGGGCGACTTACCCGGCCGCGTCGGGCCGCAGCCTCATCTCCGGCCCCTTGAAGATAATCTGCCAAAGACCGGGCTGTCCGGATCTCTCCCAGTGTTCACCGCCAAAGCATTGGAAGCCCTCCCTGATACCGACCGACCATCCCAGTACGGCCTGCTGGCTTCTGACATCGCGGCTAGACCACCACAGTCACTCAATCCTGATGAGGAGAAGCTCAAATCTCGCATCTTCTACAACGTCGCTGATCCGACCAGCACCTTCATCTGTGGAAGCCAAGGCTCAGGAAAGAGTCACACGCTTAGCACCATTCTCGAAAACTGCCTACTCCCATGCGAGACAAACCAACTCCCGCATCCGCTGTGTGGCTTGATCTTTCACTACGACACATTTATCTCCGATACGGGAGGTATGCCTTGCGAAGCTGCCTACCTGTCCAGCTACAGAGGAGTGAAAGTGCGAGTCTTTTGTGCTCCATCAAACTATTATAACATCAAGGTATTGTTCGACTATCCCCCGACTTCTACAAATTTGCTTACCAACTTTCACAACGGATCTACCGTGGCCTTCCCAATGTGACCGTAGATATGCTGCAGATCAATCAGGCAGATCTGAACACGCAACGCATGCTGGATTTGATGGCTGTCAGCTCTATCAAAGGAGGCGGCCTCCCGTTGTATCTTCACATCGTCAGCCGCATTCTGCGTAACATGCGGATCAAGCAACAGAGGACTGGTGCGATATTTGACTATACAGCTTTCAAGGTATGAGTCGACCAAGAGGATCTGAACGAAAGCCAGATGCTACCATTTCAGCAACGGCTGGATACTCTGGATAGCTTTATGGTTCCTTCGCAAACCTCTAGAGCAAAGTCCGCCGTGGGTAAGCAAGGTATCACTTGGGAGCTCAAGGTAGGTTCCCAAAATACTTTAAAACATTGTTCTATCTAACACATTAATAGGCTGGCCAACTTACGATTGTCAATCTATCCTATCCTTACATCACCGCTGAGGCAGCATGCTTACTATTTAACATTTATCTCAGTCTTTTCTTAGAGCAGAAGGCTACTGTTAGTCGCATCGTAGCTCTCGATGAAGCCCATAAGTACATGAACGACAGCAGCGATAGTCAGACCCTGACAGGGTCCCTACTTTCCGTGATCTGTCTCTAGCGCCACCTGGGCACGCGAGTCATTCTGTTAACATAAGAGCCGACCATTTCGCCTAAACTCCTTGACTTTTGCTCTACGGTCATTGTGCATCGGTTCACATCGCCAGCTTGGTTCGTGGTCTTGAAAAAGCATTTAGCTGGTGTGCCTACAGATGCCTTAAAGAAACGCAGAGTCGGTGGCAGTGATGAGAATCCAGACCTTGAGACTGATGAAACAAGTCTATCTTCCAATATTGATGACCTCATGACGCACATTGTTGAATTGAGAACTGGCGAGGCAATCTTGTTCTGTCCAAGCGCATTGATTGGTACATCGAAAGCGAGTGATCTTTCGCCGACGATCTTTCGCCGGCTCGCCAATGGCAGAACGAAGATTCGTTTCAGACTCAAGCTGACGGAGGATGGTGGTTGAAGTATTATGGCGAATTAATTATTGGTCACGAGTATCTAAGTTTGTTATAGAAGAGAGGATTAGGAGGGCATTCCTAACCTCGACTCTTTAGATTAATGTTAGTCTTTAATTGTGTCTCTAAGATCGCTACCAGTGTATCTTATCCAGACTATCTTATCATCTTTGTTGTTATCTAGTTCTCGTTATCGTTGTCTGATTAATCCGGATATACATACATAATAAGCCTCAATTTGTTCGCCGACGGACGTGGGGTAACTAGTCGCAACATGGGTCTTGTCGGGTCATCGCTTATCTTGGCAATGTTTTTTTACTTATCGGGTTTTTATCAATTGAAACAAAAGTGCCTACCATTTCTAGTTTCAACAGTCTAAGGAATGATTGCCTTCTCTAGATTAGACTAGCTTCCCAAGTCCTGAACTCCTCACGAACTATCGGTGAACACGGTCGTTAATGTATTGTCCGAACATTCGTGGGGCATTGTGTCTTCTCGAACTGATAAGACAATGCAACCCAAATCCACCGGCTAAGTACGGCGGCGAAGGACCTGTCTGTCTTCTACGCCCTATCCACCCCATATAACAGATAAGAGTTATTACCATCCGACATCCGTGAGAGCCAGTCATCCGTTCATTGAGATCCTAGTGTATCGGCCACGAAATCGGAGATAAGTGTCTATCGTACTTCGCTTATCAGTTATTGAGCTTGGTTTCTCCAGTCTCTGGTCTCGATAAGACTTATGAGTTATTTACTTGTACATGTACTTGTAGATTTACTTGTAGTTGTATATATATCTGTGAGAATTGGAGATATTACTCAGTCTGGAACATGAATTCATCTGCACCATAATCATCCACTATGAAGCACTCCATTGCAAGCCTCGCCTTGAGCGTTGGCAGTTCATTTGCCTCTTCCCTTCCTGTTCAACTCGAAACTCGTGAGCCTCTCACATCTCACCTTGCCAATATCCACGTCAGGTTCAGCAAACCTACTGAGGGTCCTTTGTCCTTCACTTATGGCCCTTGCGAGACTGAATCTATCTCCGAAGCTCACCACACCATCGCTGCGACTGACAGCAAGAGTGTTTCGCGGTTGGCGTGGGTTATTCCTGCTAACACAAATGATAATGGATGCATATCGGCGTGGAAAAATGATGGAGCTCTTGTGGGACGCAGTGAGCCACAGAAACTTCATCGGGTTAGACGAAGAGCGCCCCAAAAGCGAGGTAAAGGTAAGTCAATCCATGACCGTTTCATTTCTCCGTATTAACATGAAGGTAGACTCAGTTCACATGACTGAAGAGAATGGCTTTGATGTTCTTGGCCCCTGGTTCGACGGTGTCGCTCACCTAACCAAGACAGGCACCTCTTTTGTCGACGAAGAAGCTGCAAAAGCGAAGGAAATCGCGATTGTGGGAGCGGGTATGTCCGGTTTGATGACATACCTGGTCCTTTCACAGGCGGGCATGACCAACATCAGTATCATTGAGGCCGGTCAACGTCTCGGCGGTCGAGTCCATACCGAGTACCTGACAGGCGGTCCCTTTGACTACTCTTACCAAGAAATGGGACCCATGCGTTTTCCCTCAACTTACACGAGTCCCGAGACCAACGAGACGATGAACATTACGGACCATCAGTTGGTCTTTCAACTCGCAGAAGAGATGAACAACCTCAACAACCACGACAAGAATCTCAGTGTCGACTTCATTCCCTGGATCCAGGCGAACTCTAACGGTCTCTCGTACAAGAATGAGTTTAAGCTTCCAAACGGTATGCCCCCAACACTCGCCCAGATTTCCAAGAACGCTTCACTCGGCGCCGCAAGCGACCTTGGACCGGAAGCGAAAGATCTCCAGGCAAAGTTAGACACCTTCATGCCTGGATCTGAGTTCAGTACCCTCATGGCCAAGAACATGTTCAAAGCTCACAAGCAATGGCTTGAAACTGGCTTGAATGGACTTGGAGGTGATCAATGGTCTGAGTACGCCTTCATGGTCAACTACCTCAAGGGCAGTCTCAACAGCACGGATGTTCTGGGTGACTGGTCTGCAGCAACATTTTGGGATACACTCTACGAAGGCTTGTATTTCTCGGCAGCAAGTTACAAGACGATTGATGGAGGTCTTAACAGATTGCCTCTATCATTCCACCCGCTTGTTGACGACATCACGACCATGGGTCGTAAGATCGAGCGTGTCCGATATGACGATACTAATGATAAGGTCACGCTCCAATGGCGAAAGGAGTACAACGACACAGAATTCCAAGATTCTACTTTTGACTACGCCATCATTGCAGTGCCTTTCTCCATCGTGCGTCGCTGGCGTCTTCCTAGTCTTCCAGCAACCATCTCCAACGCCATCAATGAACTCAACTACGGATCCGCCTGCAAGGTGGCCCTTGAATTCTCTGAGCGTTTCTGGGAGCACTACGAGAACCCCATCATTGGAGGCTGCAGTACCACTAGTGATATCCCTGGTATCGGGTCAATCTGCTACCCGTCTTACAACATCAACGGCACCGGTCCTGCTACTATCCTGGCTAGCTATATAAGCGGCGACATGGGTTATCGATTGGCAAGTATGAGTGAGGAGGAACATGTTCAGATGGTGTTTGATGCGATGGTCGATATCCACGGCGAGTTTATCAAGGAGTTGTACACTGGCAAGTTCAACAGAAGGTGTTGGGCGTTGGACCCCCTTCAATCTGGAAGTTGGGCCAGTCCAACTGCGGGACAGCATCAACTTTACATCCCCGAGTACTTCAAGACATACGAAAAGGTAAGAAAACCAAGAGCCATGAACTGTATCGGACTAACGTTTTGATGCAGATGATTTTTGTGGGAGAGCATACATCTTACACTCATGCGTGGATTGCCTCTGCGCTGGACTCTGGAATCCGTGGCGCGGTCCAGCTTCTGCTAGGTAAGACACAGCCTATTGATACAAGGAAGTTTGCTAATCATATCACAGAGCTAGGTCTCATTGATGAGGCAAAGCAGGCGGTTGACAAGTGGATGGCCAGGTGGATTGAAGTGGTGAGTTTGCTTCTGTTTCTGACGTTATTTATTACTAACACTACTTATTAGTAAATGCATTGACATCAAGTAAATATGTGTAAGATGAGTCACTGTTCCGTGGTTTCTAATATCTACAAAATAATGCCTTTAAATAAAACTGAACATTGAACTTATATTCGTAAAAATGACTGTCCCTCGCGATAAATACATGCATCAGACACAAGTCGCGCCTAAACGACCACATATCACGTTGAGAACACGATATAGACACCATGTGGGCAATCCCTTAGGTATCTCAACCCTGGCACATAACTTCATCCCTTGAAATCGGAGGCTGTATGGATACATGTAGCTCCACGCACATCTTGGAACTTGAATTTGATCTAGAAAAGAGCTATTTCTTGTGATTGGCTAAGTTCATCTCTCCTCGGCAGCACTTTCAGAAGCTGCGTCAGAGACCTGACTGGAACTAGTTACAGACAGATTGTCATCAGCACATTGGGTTCTCAGTAAAGGCCCGTTATATGCTCCTTTGTAGCAAAAAGGATGCTCTAGCAAAGATCGAAGGGTAGTACGGATTTGAAACTTGTCTCCTTCGCTATTGGTCTTTGCACCAATACAAGGATAGAATCTCCCGGTTGAAAACTTTTCGTCTTGGAAACGAGAGCCTGCTCTTCAGTCAGAACAAGTCAGTTGTATAGACAATAGTTAACTTACTGGAACCAAGAAGAACACCATTTTTGGTGTAATAACCTTTTTCGGTTTCAAAATCCAGCCGCAGCCTACCACGTCACCTTTGTCAAATGTCTCGTCACTCTCCTGAGGGTCACCGAAGTCACCGTTGACGTAGAAACCCCCATCGTCTCCATGATATGCAAAGGAACCCTTATACCACCCAGGAAGCATGTTCTCGGGAAAGTCTGACTGGCAGAAGCCTACAACACACTCGATGATTATACAAGTAGCAAGCAAGAAAAAGAAGGCCGTCGAATCCTAGGACAAATTCTGTTACCAAACGGATATCTTTACAACTACTTCATTTGTAATGGATCAAGATTTTCTACTTCGAAGTAAAAATATCTGAAGTTTGGAGGAATGGCTTCTTTCGTGCGAAGACAACAGAACTGTGTATCAGTACGGTCATCTTTTGGCACTTTTATGTCTATGTGAAGTTAGAAAGACGGGTCGTAAACAGAAAATATTACTCGCCTAATATTGCATCAGAACACAGGTTTCCAACAGGACACTTTGACGGTTTCAACTCTGGCCCTTTGAAAAGGTTGACGAAAGTCGAGGGTTCAGCATAGGGTTATTCGCGCAACTTTGTTGCCGGTTTACTTTGGCGAAGATGTGCTGCGAGGTCATTATGACCATAGCTACGGGCAACGTCGGCAGGCGTCCAGCCGTTGTCATCAAACTTCTGAAATGTGTCGATTCGTACAAGGGATTGGATATTGTCGAGCTGGCAAACTTCAGTGAGCTCGTGAAGCGGAAATGGCACATTGTTTTGGGGATCGAGGATCGCATTTTCCCATTCATGTATGAACCAAGCCATGCTTTCTTTGCGTGATGGTTGCTTGACAGCCCGCTTCCAGACGGAAGTCGAAAACTTTGGAGATTTTGCTTCAGGGTGCAAGAGCAGTGACTTGATACAGTCTTTGTCAGATTCTCGACAGGCGAACTCCAGAATGTCAGGGCACCAAGGAGTATGTATATTGATATTGGCCTGTCGTTTAGGGTTGCAGATCAATACTTCGATAATATCGTGATTCTTCTCCTCCAAGGTAAAATGTAATGGCGTATAGCCCTTGTAACCAGCTGATCTGTGGTTGAGGTCCACCGTTGCCGACTTAAGCCAACGTCTTCTTTGGGGCTCGATGTCTAAACAAACTCTTTGTATTGGGCGTAGATGATATAAGAACCGAATTCCGTGTGGTGCTTTTGTTGTGCGCTCCATCTTCAAGTTCTTTATGTCGAAATTCAGATCGAACTTTGAATGTTTTGAACCATTTAATTAAACGCGCATCAAGTTCATCACGGTATTCTAAATATACATGTAAGTTGATGACACAACCGCACGGTTCTCAAACTAACCTTTTTTCCTAATGACTGCTTTGCCTTCTTCCGTCGCAGACTTCAAAGTGTGTATACAAAGTGTTTTCCTGAACTTCGCCTTGTATGAGTTGAAGGCCCTGGTAAAACAATAAACTGAGCAATCTTTGACTGCCCCATAGTTCTCGCGATACCCTTCCTGTTAAACAGTTCTCCAACCTCAGCAGATGTAGAAGACATATACTCTATTTCGGCGGCAGCCTTATTTTCGCGGCCACGGCCAATAAACGCTTTGAATACCGGTCGGCCTTCAACACGGATGGCACCCGCGATAGCTGTCATGATCCCCAAGGGGACACAGGCGAAGATGAGGTGGTCGTACCAAGTGAATTTTTCACTGAGGAATTGACGAGCAAACTGTTCACCGAATAACGCAAGGACATTGAAGTACGAAGTCAATCCGCGTTACGAAGGACCCAAGCCAATCTCGTCAAGAAAGCGAGTAGTAGCGATAACTTACGGGCCAAGATCGGAGAAGACATTCATGAGGACATCGGTATCGTCATCGTCAGCAAGCACCTCGGTTACTGACAATAGTAAGATAGCTAGCGACGAACGGAAAAATGTTGTAGTCTGCATTGTTGATGCTCGTGATACGGATGTTGATGAAGATGATCCTGCAAATAGGCACGAGAAGAGAGTCTAACTCGAACAGTAGGAATTAACAAAATTTCCAGATGTAAAATCTGGTTTGTTCTCCCGTTTATCAGGCGGGCATATGGTACATTTCATGGTACAAATATTTGACATGCATGCGATTGGTTGTTGTGAGGCGATCAACATTGGTGTCCTTGCAGCGGCTGAAAAGCAGGCTGTGGGAAGAAAGTCCTCTGAATGGCTGATTTATATGGCTGCCACTTTTTTACAGACCCAATTGCTGATCTTTTCTAGGCAATTTGACAGCTAAGAAAGTAAGCGCCTGAGACCCGGTTGCAAGCAAAAAGCAATTGTTCTTGAGACAAAATGAAATACTTGGCCCAGGGATAAGAAGAGAGCCGTAAAAGACACATAGCAACCAATGCTGGAATAAACAGAAACTTTTCAAAACCGTAGAGTTAAATCTGTTAGGAATAATTAACGATCTCCACAACTCAGATTGATAGATCCTTGATCAGCTGAATGATTGGCGTCAGGCTGCATATCTCTCACCCAAAGGCCATGTCGTATTCAAAAGCGCGCCAATGATGGGCAGGTTTCGGAACCACCTATCGGTTGCCTTGATAATATTTGGCATGTAGACAAAGAAGTGTCCGGAGACTAGAGTAAGGACCGTAATACCATACATTTCCACGAAGTTGATCGCAGTTAGCGCCAGACTAATGCAAGCCTCTGACTGCTTATTGTGAAGGTCTCTTCCGTATATTACCTGCCTTCTGTTCAGTAATTGATATTAAGAAGATAGAAACTCTTACAGAGCATTAGTAGGCTTAGTCCCCTCCACCAATGTCACACAATATTACGGTACTCTAGCAAGGGTCAAATGGCATGCAATACTAAGAAACACAATGCCCAGAAAGTAGATGCTAAAAACAACCTCCTTTTCACGTGGAGTCAATTTAAAGGTAAGAAAGCCCTCAGCCTCCGTTAACGCTTTTTTGTGATCTTCATAACGAAAGCCCAGGCATATATACTTCGGTTTCTAAACCAGGCATTCAGTAGAGCCCTAGGATCCCTTCTATTATATACTGACACTATTCATCAGTAAATCTGAATATGTTAGATTGATGAAGAAAATCAGTGTATAAGCCGCTAGTATCTACCTCCAGAACCATTAATAATATATGCCCTCCATGTAACCACAAGAATTAAATACATATTTATAAAGCTGACCATCTTTTATGCATATCAGTACTTGAAGCCACCCATCCTCTCTCTCAAAACACCCTCAGGATCAGCCTCAAGCTGAAGGGACTTGAACTTGGCATAATTCTTATATGTTCCCGTGACATTTTGATCAGACATGGCATCGTTCATGAACAGAGGAAGGTAAGCATCAGCAGGCTCTCCTTGTTTTTCCAGCCACTCAGGTACCTTCTCCTCAATCCAAGCTGTCAAATCCTTGGAAAACTGACGAACCATGCCATCGAACCTCTTCTCAACCCAAGCACACTGGATCTCAAGCAGAACGCGATCAGGATCGCTTGCAGTGAAACCAATAGCGTTTCCGCCTCGCTTCTCAGATTGTTTACCGATGGCTGCAGATAAGGGCTGGAAGTCGACTGAGCACTGGGAGGCCAGACCCCGGAGGCGCTTAAAGTAGTCTGATGTGATTTCGTGCATCTTGTCGGTGATTTGCGCGTAGACACTTGAGTCCTTAGGGAAGTATGGGATAGTGGCAGTCTATACCTGTTAGTTGAGCTTATGAGATTGAGGGTGTTGCTTACTCTGAAAGAGATTCTCGAGTTTAGTAGAGAAACTCCAGCTCCGTTTGACTTGAGCTAACCATCCGTCAGTAACGATGAAAATGAAGTAAGCTTAGTACTGAACTTACCAGTTCCGGATAGGTCTGGGTCTTGGTGGTGGAAAGGGTAGACTCGATCTTCAAAAAGTCGGCAAAGGGGCCACTGGTCGGGGGCTTCTCGCCATCGTAGAAATAGAACATGAGATTTATCCTGCTACCGCCAGTGAGGATAAGGCTGGTGGTGATGATGGCAGCTTTCGTGTCTTGGTTGCTGTATGGGATGAACTTGTGCATGACTTCGTACAGTTCGTCGGTTTTTGATTCATCATACGTTCGAATACCACCCCAGACCTTTCCAATTGGATAGGCCTTGACGGTAAATTGTGTGACGATTCCTGCAAGACGTTAGATGCGACAGTTAAGGGGATAGATGTTTTGAGACTCACCAAACTGACTGCCACTTCCTCTCAATGCTACCGCAAGTTCGGGTTGCTCCTCGGCATCAATGTTAACGATTGTTCCGTTGGCGTTGACCATTTCCCAAGCAACAATATTCTACCATATCATTAGCCGAGTCACGATGAGATTGGAAAGGGGTCATACATCAGCTGCCAAACCATACTGAGCACTCAGGAATGAGATGCCACCTTGAGTAAGAAGACCACCAACACCAACTAAGCCCAGACGACCTCCCGCGATAGTAACACCGTCTTTGTTCAGTGCAGAGATGACATCGTTCCACTCTCCACCAGGCTTAACATACGCGACTTTCTTCCCTGCGTCATAAAACGCACCAACCATCTCACTCAATGAGATGAGAACCCCGTCACCAGCCGTTGCATGGTCGGGATTTGGGTCATGACCACCGCTCTTAGCTGCAAACTTGACATCGGGGTACTTGTTCAGGATTGTGACAGCGGTAGATACATCCGACGCTGACTTGGCAGTGACTACACAAGCAGGCTTGATCTCTCGCAGGGCTGTGGACCAGTAGCCTGTGGTCTCGGAGTTGAAGTTGATGGTATAGGGGAAGGAAACAAGGCTAGGGAGATTCTTTGAGATCTCGTTGCAGGCTTTGGTGGTTGAGGCGCTGGGTGCCGCGAGGGCTGGGACAGCCAAAAGGGAGGATATAAGAAGGCGATTGAGATACATCTTGATGGGAAGAGGAGGTGCAGTGTCTGTGTCTGTGTCATCGAGAACTGATGCGCGGAGTACTGTGTCTTTAATACATACGAATCGCTCAACGGCAAATTGGACAAGGCCGACGATGGTGTACAACACGGGCCACCATGCAACTCGCCTACAGCCGTTAGTTTTTCAAGCCTGACACTCGTATTGAGCATTGGTCATGATGTGGTAATTCATTGTGGGTCAGAGCCTGGCGTTGATCGACAATCGCGTGGAGAAAGGCCAGTTTTGTTTCTATCATTTTGTTAAGTTCGCTTTGAACACTGTTGTGCTACGTTACGCGTTGATAGATCATTGGAATGAGAAGCAGGCCTGGCAATCAACAATCTGTATACTATTTCCCTCCTTGTTTGCTGATTTTCCATCACCTTTGCCCAAAAAGTGAGTGAAGAATCTCAAGGATCAATCATGAATTAAACTCTTGTTTTTCCCACCCCTATCACAATATCATCATCATGTCCACTTCGGCAAACCTTCAGCTCACCTTCCCTAATCCCTGTACCGGCATGCCCGGGCCAGGGGTCTGACCAATGAAATATGATGGTTCAAGCTCCTACGAACATTAAACGAAGAGGGCTCGATTGTGAGTTGCTTTGTTCATCACTCCTTGGTCATTACATTCATTCTCGTTTGTCAATGTGATCTGCATGACAAGAATTTTGAAACAAATAGCTCAGTTAGTCATCACTCCCGGCCTGGGTTAAGAATAGAGTGACAAGAGTGACAGCAAGTTATAGTTTAATGAGGTGGACCGAGTGGGACGGCGAATTGAGATGGACATGTTCTAATGTTTCGACGCGTGGTGAGGGACGTACACGAAATTAAATTGGACAAGAGAAAAGTAACGTCAATGTTTCAGTCGTTTTTCAGCCCAGGCTACAACCAACAAGGATCAAGTTTCTAACATGGTGATCTTTGCGGGTGCCCACTCTAGGGGAATATCCCAATTTTGGGATACCAGAAAAATCATCTGTTGTACAGTCCGCAGGGGTAACAAATGTGCATTCGATACTTAGTTCCAGTTTTTTTTATATTCTAAAAAAAATAATAAAATTAAAAGCTAAGAGGATAGGAAAAATTAAATAAGATTTTAAATAGAGACCTTAAGAATTTAAATTTCCTTTTTTTCCCTACTATTATATAGCCCTATTATAGAGTAATTTATTAAAGAAAAAGCTAAGTGGCAAATTTTAGTATCGAATGCATATTTATTACCCCTGCGGACTGTACTGGTAATGAAAGAGACGACGTTAATTGGTCGCTTCAGTTGATGCGACCTATCTTGGACTTTTCTCAAAAATGAACACTTTGATACCTCAATCTTCACTAATAGTTATTATTGATTCATTGTTCTTCAAAACTGTTTCTCAAGCTTGATCGTAGGCAGTGCGGGCTCGGGCCACAAAAGTAGTCAACAAGTCAATAATAGGCGTCGGTAATCATGAGCAATCACTAAATACCCTGTAGCTTAGGACTAACTTTGCTACCTACTACCAACAGACAACACGAGTCAAGCAAGAGAATCTCTGATCGCTCTCATGACTACCTGAAAAGGACTCACTACATCACGTCCACAGCCTTGTTTCTATTGCACGGCCCGAGGCAACTACAAATGGCCGGAATGCTTTGATCGATATGATGTCTCATATTGGGAATGAAACTAACAGGCAGCCATACTAGGATGTGGTGTCAACCGCTGTGCGCCACCTAACTTTGTCCTAAGCACAACGAATAGCAGCGCTCAGATCTGCAGGAGGAATCGAAGCACAGACAGGGTCATATTAAATCCGGGAATCTAGACCAGTGATGAGATGCTATCGCGAACCTTATCTCAGCCATCTGTGCCACAGACACCAGGAACTTTGCCCTCTGGTCCCATAAAGGTCTGGGACGCGGGATCTTTCGCGAATACCAAAATTCTCCCTTTGCTCAGGACTTCCATATGTTTTGCATTCGAAAAGGGAAGCGCTATGAGAGGACTGAGTCCATGGCCAATATTTGTTATTGCTATCTCTCTGTGTAGCTCGGTCCATGCAGAAATTTACAGACTGCAAGATGTTCCTAAATGTGCCGTAAGTTTGCCTATTGCATCGGACGATATTACCGCCTTTCTAACTTTACCAGATCAATTGTTTCGAAAAGTCGCTCGCACCACCGACATTCTCTACCGCCAATATCGAACGCCTGTGCAACGTGACAGTGATTAGCGACGCAGTTCTTGAATGCGCTAGAGGGGATTGTAGCGTGAAGGACCTTTTGGGTAAGGATACGTCATGATTGTGACGCGATGCACTCGATTGTTGAAGTATTGCAAAGCTGACGCGTCACGGTCAGAATACATGAGAACGGAGCATGTAGCTTGTAACAGACCAGATATCGACAACGACCACAATATCAGAGCCATTAACTTTTTTATCCTTGGAGCGGTACTCATCTCCGTTGGTATAAGAATCACGACAAAGGTTTACCGATTTACAAAATGGGGTACGGATGATTATTTAATTATTCTCGCAGCAGTGAGTGGGTTTCCTTTGTCGATATGGCGGACGACTGGCTTATAGAAACACCTAGCTTCTCACAGCAGTACAAACAATATGCATGGCCCTCAGTAAGTTCATACTCGCTTTTGGACATTGGTACATTTACGTAACTGACACGATGTTCTTTTAGTGACATGGGTCGGCCTAGGACACGATATCTGGACTATAAGTCACGAAACAACAACCCGATTCTTCATAGTAAGACTATCAGTATTGGATTACGTGGTCGATACTAAATGATGCAGTATCTCCTTATCGTCGAGTTTTCATACGTTCTCAGCCTATGTCTGATTAAAGTCTCGATCCTCTTCTTCTTTCTCCGCATCTTTCCCGACCCAACATTTATAAAAATTGTCAGATGGACGATCGGATTTACCATTCTCACTACAACAATTATTATAATCCTCGCATGCCTTCAAAGCGCCCCTACAGAGCCGTCCCAAGAGGGCTGGGATGGTTTCCCAGATTCAGGACCGCATCTGGACATCCGAGCTTTAATCCTTTCCCACGCGGGTATCAATGTTGCATTAGACGTCTGGATGTTCATTCTACCGTTAACTCAGTTGTATAACCTGGGTTTGAAAGCAAGAAAGAAGATTGGGACCATGCTCATATTTAGTGTGGGAATATTGTAAGTTCCAAGGTATCACTTCTTGAATAAACTGACCAGTGCTAGTCTCATCGCAGTCAGCTGTATCCGCATACCGCACATGCTGGATTTTAATAGAACTCTGAACGCGACATGTGAGATCCCCTATCTGATTTTGGTTCCCTGACAGAAATCTGACATGAAATTTTGATGAAGCCGATTCACAGGGAATTATTATATGGTCGAATATCGAAAGCGGTGTTGGCATCCTTGTCGCTTGCATGCCTTATACCCAGCCACTTCTACACGCCGCCAAAACGAAGATAAAATGGCTGAATATATTGCCAAGTACCTCTAGCAGCACACAAGGTATCTTTGTTGAGAGGTCGCTGGTCCCGATAAAAATGACAGTGATTGATGGAACCGCTACTACAAGACCAGAGGAGTTGATTCTGTATGACAGAGGGGGTTTGTTAAGCGTGGATACACCAGAGAACGTAAGTGAGGCAAGTCATAGAAAAAACAGAGTGGAGGCGGTCTAGCAACAAATAACCACATACATGCTGTAACAAATGGTCAAATCTTTCCTCATCTCTTGTTTGTTTGGTTGACGGTCTGTACCTGTGACACTGGCCCATCTACAATCTTACCCGACGCGGCTTGATAAACACTCGATCCGGATTCCTAGTCAACGACGAAACTGCTTTGGGAGTTGCGACATGCGTAGGCAATGGCAAAAGCTCAAATGTCCAAATGATGAGACTGAAAAAGATCTTCATCTCCAGATACGCCAACCTTTTGCCAAAGCACCCGCGAGGGCCCAACCCAAATGCTTGGATAGGGAATGCTTGTGGATCAAACACAACTTCTTCCTTGCCAGCTTCGTTTACTGCTGACTTGAGCCACCTCTCGGGTACAAAACTAGGAAAATCGTATTCTTGATCAAGAGGCTGCTTTGGCTTCCGCGCCTGGACCCATTCACTGCTGCGCGACTCATCGTATTGTATAGGTGGTGCAAGTACACTTGGTCCGTTGGAAAGAAAGGCGATGGTTGTTCCTTTTGGAATGTGGGCGCCGAGTAATTGTGTGTCGACTTGAACCTCTCGCAAGCACATACCAAGAGGGTACGAGAGTCGAAGTGTCTCTTCCACGACAGCATCGAGATACGGGACTCGTGTCTGTATTATCTCTGCCAGAGTGGGAGGGCGCTTGTCTGTTATAGCTTGCTGATGAGCTTCTTGGAGAGCCTTTCGTAATTCGGATTGTGCTCTTTGGTCTGCACTGAGATAGCTTATGCCCCATCGTATCGCCGAAGATGTAGTTTCATGGCCACCGATCAAATATGTCATGAGCTACAAGACACGTCAGTCTAATCCGTTCCCACGACATACAAAGATATCGGCACTTACCTCACTAGTGATAGTCTGAGAGTAGTACTCAGGTTCCCTCCCTTCTTTTTTTGCCGTAGCTTCCTCTCGGATTGATATCTCATCTAATGCGCACTTCATCGCTTCCCCGTTCTGTCGCCGTTTGATACCATTTGCAATTTCACGGCGCTGCAACTTTCGAGTCAAGGCGATGGCGTTGCGCATGTTTGATGAAAATTTGCGATATAAAAAGTGAAAGAATGGAGGTGAGGGTGTCTTGATAACCTTTGCTATGCTTTCCGACAAAAGTGTCATGGCACTCAACTCTTCGCTGAGAGGCACGTCTTTGAATGAGATTTCGCCGTCATTATCGCTTACTGACACTGTACTGAGTTGATCGATTTCTTTCACCAATTGCGTTTCCTGCGTGTCTATACCGAAAGAAGCGCAAACGATGATGTCTAGGGCGGCATTGTGTATGTCTCTTGACGCGGTAAAGTACTTCCCATCTGCACTGTCAGCTTTCAAATTCCACAACTCAACAAGCCGTGAGAATTTGTCATAGATTTCGGGTGCTGACACCTAGATGCACATAAGCGTAAGCCTCATCCTTTTTGTGCACATTTGTCGATCATCCTTACCTCTGACAGAAAAGTTGGTGTCATCAAGTTCCTGACAAGCTCTTTGTTTTTCTTGAATTGTGGGTTGTGACTCTCGAGCGTGATTTGTGAACCAGGAACAGCACAATTGAAAACAGCCGTGCTTGCACTGCCTCTATCAAACTCTTTCAAGCGATGGGTGCAAACCTCGGCAGCTTCATAGTGATCAGCGACAACAACCCAAGGTTTGCCCATGGGACGTATGAATGTTTGAAAAAGTGGCGATTGATGTTTGACGGCTTGTGTCGCTAGCCAATCAGTCATTGAACCATAGGCACGGACATCGGGTAGATCGCCAAAGATTCGCTTCGTGGCTGCGACGTTGTACGGGATTCCTTCCAAGGGACGAGGTAGTATTGATCGGTAGATAGTGTAAACGAACCCTACCAATAGCAGTGCTCCTGCTATAGCTTGGGTGGTTGGAGAGTCGATGCTGTTTAAATCTAGATGGGCCATATCGTGCCTAATTTTGCGAATATGTACTACTGTTTTTGAGAAGCCTTTGTTCGAGATGTGGAAAAGCACTGCATTTAAACACAAGCCATATTCAACATTCTGAACAGCTACCCTTATTTGGTTAGGTTGTTCAACGAATCCGCTGCACTATATGCCACAAAATGCAGCCTCAATCGCGCGTCTCCAATCAAATGGTCTTTTTCGCGAGGTTGGTATGACAGTTGGGGCTTGACTGATTAGATAGGTACCTATTAAAATCTGAGGTAAGATTGCCAAGGCTAGAAAAAGCAATAATTGGTGAAACATGGACGAATTGATGCAGTTCACTCAGTCAGCGGTGAGCTGATGGGTTTATCACGATAAAGCCGTGTCTATTAGGTCTATTCTTCAGAATCTCGTTTGACGTTTCTGACCGTTCTTGTGATTTAAGAAGTATGAGAGCTAGGTAAAGGTTGCAGGAGCTGAGATGAGCGCTTTGTTACATGAGGAGGACTCAGGTGTCCTTGAAGACCGAGTTATTCCATGACGCTGCCGAGCTCGGCCGAGACATTATCTTCAGCCTACCTTGACTTTGGTGGGTCAGACAGTAACATATTATTTTTAACGGTAGGGAATTAGTCCAATGGAAGCTGAATTGGAAGCCTTATCTTTCGTCTAGTCTATTGTTGTTGACCACCAAATTAGGGCCTATATACATCACTCAAAGAAGCCCATTTCGATATCGTCACCCAATTGCGAGTCTCGGGGTCCTTTGCCCTCCTGTTTCCCACGTCCCATTTCCCTCTCTTGACAGGCAAATTGAAGAAACAATGAGGAGCACCGCCACTCAACTGGACATCTTTGAACTCAGGCTCTCGAGGATCGTTGAAAGCGCACTCAACTGCACTGTTGACGACCATTTCCATATTGACCCCGTACTTGTCTATCGACTTGTTGATCCAGTCTTTGGTAGGACGTCCTGGTTCACGATAACAAGGCTCCATATCACTCCCCGTGATTTCGCAGTTGGTATCAGGCCAAGCGCTTCCAGAAGGGTTGTTCGGTTGAGAGAGAAGTTCGACACACTTGCCGCCTTCAAATTCAGGTTTCCAGATGGCTGTCTTATAAGCTTCGCGGCGCTTGATGCAATATTCTTCACTGACAGGTTCTCCATATCGACTGTCCCAGATGAAAACGAAAGTGTTCTTACGTGTGATTGCTTGCATGACCAGTCGCTGTTCCTGGACTGGAGTTAGCCTGGCAAAAATCATGGAATGGAGTACCTTACAACAAAGGAGCTGGATCGCTTGATAATCTCATCCAGTTGCGAACCCATCGCATCGTCATTTCCAAAGAGCCATTTCCCTTCATCAAAAAACATAGCAGCTTGATTGATTGTTCCGGGCTTTCGAGTCAAAGTGGATTCTGGAAGATTACTCTGATCTCCGTAGCCGAGGGCATCTTTCAATATGTCCTGTATGGAGTTGGAAAGCCCCGAAACATAAGCAGCCATGATCTCGTTGAGATCAACCATACCATCTGGCTTTTGTGGTTCTTTCCGGGCAAATAGGCCTACTACACCGAACAAGCTACTGGCAAATCCGAAAAGACCACCATTTGGTATGCCATATGAACTGGCGAACGAGAGGGAAGTTGCCAATGTCGACCAAAGGTTATTGTATATCTCCGGTGGTGCTGCAAAGTCCTCCTTGATTATATCTAGTCTGAGACTTGCGTTGATGGCGGAGTTTTGAATAAGCTCTTCGTGGACTTTGCCAAAGACTCCGTGTAACGTCTCGACGGATTTGAGAATCCAGTATGCTCTTGCATTTCCGTATCCGTCCTTTGGACCGTCGGGATGTTCGGGGTTGACTTTGCCTAGATCAAATTAGTTATTGCTCTAGACAAATGTTTTTGTCTCCATTGATACTCACGGAGTAGATTGTCTGATAAAGTCAGCAAGGATTTCATGGGTTGGAGAAGTATCTTGCACTTACAGCAAACTTGGCTCGAGACGTAACAGGTACCTGAGCCAGCCTGGGCACAATTTGGCATCTCGCCGTCGGCTTTGAAAACAGTCTGTTTAAGCTTCTCAAACCATCCCCTCCCCGTCCCGGCCTCAAATTTGTTCTCTCTATTTGGGTCATCGGGGTTGTTTCGTGAAATGAAGGTGTCAAGCTCATAATCAGCCGCAGTGCCATACCAAAGCTTTGCATTCTGTTCAACGCTGTCGCCGAAGGTGGATTGGCACATCAACATTGGGTCGGTCTGGTTAAATACCACCGGAGTTTCACTTTCGCGCTTGACCTCATCCCTAAGAGTGGTGTCGAAGTCAACTGGAATTGTATAAGCAAAGGCATCGTTGACTACTGCCAAAGTGAGCAGATAGCGAAGAAACATAGTGAAGGTGGTGAGTTCATAAGAGACTTTTTAGAGGCTGCCGTTCCCAAATATTCTGTGGCGACCCGGAAGGTTTTATGCGTCGAACAAGTCATCAGCTGTGCTGAAGCGCTTGTCAAGGATCGCAATATTGATTAGTCCCCGGATTACAAGTCTAGCCACAATGAGCTGAATATGTCCCTGGAGCCTTATTTGTTTTGGTGAGAATGAACGCGTTCTTATTCGCCGTATATACCCTTGTGCGTCAATTGCGACCCTCCAAGTAGATAAAGATAGGTCCAATGCCACATGTATCAGGATAAGCCTTGGGTCTCGTAACTGCAACCCTGGCTCGGTTCAGCGAAAAGCTGATGGAAGTGCTCCGCCACATTGGTCTGCACGTTAATGACAGTTGGAAAGCGGCTAGAGCGGAAGCACAAACAAGAGCCCGACATGGCCTGGTTGGAACATGCATAAGGTGAAAATAAGGCTGGCGCTTAAGAGTTTCTGCCGGAAACAAGCCTATCTGCTTAGCCATCCTACAGCGTGGCCTAATACGTACTTCAAGCAACTAAAATACGTATCCGCCAAGATTAGCGGAGTCAATGCAGGGTTTGACAATAATGTACAGGCTAAGCAGCCTCAACCACCAAGTGCCACGGAAATCAGGTTGAGTTTATTGTCAAAATAGCTTTAATCCATATATAAGCTCATATAACAAGATTGATAAATAATGGGACCAGTTGATGGTAGAAGACTTTACTTATGGAATACGCAAAGTTCCGCTCATGACTTCGATCGCATTCCCGCCAAGATGAACCGTCTTGACCTTGCGCTCCCCATCGCCATCCTTCTCAACTGTAACATCGACCAGAATTAGACTTTCCCGTCCCATCTCAATACCTTGAGTGATTCTGAACTGAATAAAGTCTTCAGAAAGCTTGTGCAGTGCCAGATAGCAAGCCAATGCACACGCAGCACTTCCCGTAGCAGGATCTTCCATTGTGCGTTTTACAAGTCTCGTGCGGATGTTCTGTACAAG
Organism: Fusarium goolgardi; assembly: GCA_014899075.1. Taxonomy (NCBI): domain Eukaryota; kingdom Fungi; phylum Ascomycota; class Sordariomycetes; order Hypocreales; family Nectriaceae; genus Fusarium; species Fusarium goolgardi. The sequence continues at coordinate 62,831 of JAAVUI010000331.1, forward strand.
TTGCTTCCTATCATAAGATCTTTCGCTGTCGATAAGCACGAAATAGTATCTCCTCGAATGAAAGTCATGTTTCCACCCCTCATCTTGTAGGTCTCCGGATATGTACGCCATCGCTCCGATCTTTGCAGCGCCTAAGATATCCAGGGATCGTAACTCAATCAGTGCGAAAGTCATTCCCTTTACAATGCTGAACAGCCGGGCGCCATCTTCAGCAGCAGCGACTCGAGCGATTTGGTCACCAGAACCAGCCTCACACTCGGGCTGAGTGAGGCGATGGGCGTGAAGTCGCACGTTGTGTGGAATAGCAGCACTTGCCGAGCCATTCCCATCGAATTCAAGGTTAATTTCCCCTGCTTTGGCGACCATAGTCTTGACACCTTGGGAACGTAGGAAGATTGCAGTGCCAATTGTTGGATGGCCAGCAAATGACAGTTCCGCATTCGGAGTGAATATGTCAATTGACCTTTTGCTCGATTCAGATCGATTTTCGACATCGTGGACAAAGACAGTTTCTGAAAGGTTGAACTCGCGGGCAATGCGTTGCTTTTGATCTTGGGTGAGTGGAGGACACTGGCTTTGTGGTGGGATTGTCACCACAGCTAATGGGTTGCCCTCAAAGGCGGTCTTGGTGAAGACATCGAGAGTAGTAAAGTTGAGACTCATTTTTGTTACACTGAGTTATTAGTGAGAAGGAATTCACGTTCGATTCAAGGTGTGCTTTAAATGGTAAGCATGATGACTAATTCATTTCCATATCTCGGTATTTCGGTGGTGACTTGACGATTGATCAGAAAACGGGTGATTGAATGAGTCACTCATGTTGCACTCGAACAGCAGACCCTAGTGATTTATGAAACGTGGTTATAGTGCTGGTTGTTAGGTCAATTTAAAAATCTATATTTCATTTAATGATTATTTTGACCAAAATATCATCCCAATGTCCACCAGCTCGCAAGACCTGATTGACCCAACAAGGACTGAACTCTGCATCATTTAGCAGTTCTCCTGGCAGACACGCGAAGCGGCAGTGAAGCACTGATTCTGACCAGCACCATGAGGGCAAGAGCGTCGACGAGCAGAAGCACAAGCTGCATAGTTGGCGTATCCGAAGCAGTTACCACGAGCCTCGATGTTCTGAGTGTTTCTCTTCTCGGCGATAGGGCTGGCTGCAGCAAAGGCGGTAAGGGCCATGACGGCGACGAAGAGTTTCTTTATCATATGTTAGTTTAAGGACGAGAGTTCTTGATGGAAAGGGAGATGCATACGGCGGGGGAGTACATGTTGGTGATGGGTCAGATTTGATAAGGTCTTTGTGTCTGCCATGGACAACAACAGGCGACCGAGTTGGCTATTTATACTTGGAAAGCTATCAGAAGGGTCCGCTGAGTCTTTTTGTCTAGGCGTCATACTAAGCCAAGCAGGAAGGGATTCCTGCGATACTCGGGCCATCGGCCGCTGGAGGATCCGATAAGCTCCGCATATGTGGCCAAAGCCTCAGCTCATACGATCTATGAAGACATATTAGTGGCCAGATGGAGAAGATGTGTGAGCGTAGCGTCTGATCCTCCGCCCATACCCGCTAAGATGTAGATAGATTATCACCGATTATCTGATCGATTAGATAAAATTTGATCTTGTGGATCTTGAACCACCACTTAGATAGCAACGAGCCTCGTCACGGAACTGGCCCGCACATGAGATTTGCTCCCCACTTGGTTAGACACTCCAACTGCAAGCGATCCTTCGTGCCTTTTAGGTTGCCGTGTAGCCGGTGTCCCATTCCCAAGTCACGCTGTTGTCATCAATAGTCATGTTAGGTTGTAACAGAAGAGCTGAACTAAAAGCGTTAAGCAAGGCTGGGTATTATCTCTTGGCTAGGATTTGGCTAAGAACATACCTACCCAAGGTAGACACCGAGGCTGAACACCACTCAAATAACCAAACTACTTCAATACAATATCAATTCACGAGAATTAGTAGCGCCTGTAGATCTCAGATCTCTTAATTTAAACAATCATAAGGTAACAGCTACTCTAGAGTCACAAGACTAATAAAGATTGCGGATTTTCATATTTTGTATCTACAGGTGCTACCGAATCTCGTGAGTTGATACGGTAGTTAATATGGAATTGTGTCCTAGACAGAGTGCGCATATCTGCCTTGCCATTAGCTCAGATCTCAAGAGGTATCTATAATTAGTCAACAGAACAAAGAAAACCGGGCTGTGCAGTGGCTATATTTCACAACAAGTTACAAGTAAAAGGACGCTTCTTCTTTTACCGCGCTTAAATCCGTTGTGTAAGGATGTAAAATAGAGAAAACTAAAGGCTTCTATGCACTTTACCCGATTACAGGTGGCGATTCCGCAGCCACTTCCAAACATCTTTCACACCATGTCAGTTATAAAGCTACACAGTCTCGTTTCGAATATAACAACCACTCTCAAAGCGGCTATTGAGATCTGCAAATCCGCCACAGACGTCCAATCTTTACCTGTACCGATTCAGATACTTTCTTCACAGCTCCTCTGGATCCTGACTGCCTTCCATCAAGCAAGAGAAAGGTTCCCATCAAGTGGAGATACTTCACCAGACACACTTGCCTTGGAGAGAATTCTCAAAAACTGCGCTAAGAATTCATCCTCTCTGGAAGACGCCTTGCGTTTGACAATACCACGTGCCGATTCGTCAAGATTTGAGCGACATAGGCGGTCTTTGGGCCTGGTGCCAGCCGAGGATAAGATTGTGTCGCTGAAGGATGGCATATTTTCTGACCTCAAAGCCTTGGCGGGTAATCCAGCTATTGAAGCAGAAACGCAAGATAATGTAAGGACGATGGTGGGGTTTGTGACTCGAGAGCCAGGATACGATCTATGGGTTGTTCCAGATAGCGATTGATCATAGGTATACGTCGGATACAATTGAATATAATCGATTGTCAATATCTGAACCATCAATAGAATTCGAACGCCAAACAACATTCACATTTGTAGTATTTGTGCCAAGTATGTCAAGAGCAGTCGAGCTAAGCCCCCAAATGTATCATTCCCCTCACGCCTCTCATTGGCTTGAGCATGCTTTTGCACAATCTTCAAAATCTCCTCTACCAAAAGCTTCACCCTCTCCCATTTGTCCGGAAGAGGAGGCGGTCTCTCATCTCAGAGGATAGTGGGACCGTGATCAGTTCCGTGACTGCTTCCACGGTTACCACCAGTGTTAAGGTCACCACCACAATTGTCACAATGACGAGTCCAACGTTGAGGCTTCGATGTGTGGCCAAGACGCGACGGCCAGTGGAAAGGCCAAGATGATGGTACTGAAGAGCCTGTGGAGTGTCAATGTGTATGTCGCGCTAGGGTAAGTTGACTAACATGTTGAGTGATGAGCCGATGAAGATATATAAGGACTAATCCAAACGAAGATAGTGAGTGTCGCGTTGCACTTAAGACAAAACTACAACGGGGAAGAAGCTCACTGTTTATGGCTGAAGCTTAATTGTACATACAGAAATGAGGCGGAGGCACTTCAACCGTACTGGTCGTTCAGCTACACCCTCTCGCAGGAGAGCTCCCACTCAAGCATCTTCAGTCGATAAGGAGTCGACATTTGCAGGTTGGCCTGGCCCAATGCGGACATTCAGTAGAGGAGAACACACCAACTTCAAATTGTAGATGGACGGGATCGACACCTTTAACAAGCTGAGGCCACTCAACAAACTACAATATGGAAACCTATTGGTGGCATCAGAGCCTCCTCAGCGGGTGATATGAGAATCAGGTAGGTTGATACTGCATGCCTGTGTGGTGTGTCGGTCTACAGATGGATGTATTTCTAATGTCCTGCCCATCGCTAACTCTCCTGCTCTGATAGCTCACTCCCCGACCGAACAACGAGCAAGAGTTGGTTTCGATGAGCTCTAGTAATAAAGAGAATCATTGCGGATGAGACTTGTCAACCTGCCCTAAGTAAACTCTAAGTTGTTCCTAGACATAACTGAACTAGTCGACTGCTGCGCCGACATCTGCATGTCACTCGTATGAACTTGACAGTACAACAATGGAACGGTGGCATTGAGAAACATTTCACTGGTTGCCAACAAGCGAGGCGGCGCGCTGAATGTCCCAAAATGAGAATCAATTGAGCCAGAGTTGTGAATCAATCAGCTCACTCAACAGCATCAGATGATGAAATGATTGCTCAATTGGGGACCATGTGTAACACAACCACTCGTATTGATGATTGCAGAGTAGAAATCAATATTTAACTCGAATTGTGAAAACCTGCATAAAAGAGTGTCTGTCTACATATACGGAGGCCAGCGACAGTATCGATATTTTTCACGACAGCTCCGGGTTCAAGCATTCTTCTTCCAATAACCATTCTGAGTCATCACTTAATTACCCTGGAGAATCTGTCTAGCTAGGAACGATTTTGTTGCCAAGAGACTGTATAGGCTATTAGCAGTACATGGTCGATACAACTTATTATGTGACCTCCTTGCATGTGACATCGCTTAAACTTGTAAAGCACCTTACCTTACTTAACTACTTCATCCATTACGTTTCATGTGAATTTCCCATCGTCTTCAGCCCCACCATGCGCCTAGCACTTCTTTTTGGCCTGGTTGGCAGCGCAAAGGCTCCTGGTGACTATTTTGAGCCTTTTCCTACTTGTGCTGATTGTCTACCCGCGAGTGTTCACGATGCGCCTGGGATTGGATTCAGTCTCTCGTCATCTTCTGGGTACGTCGTCATTTACTTCTGACCTCAGTCATTCCTACTTGCCATTGATAATTAAACAAATTTGTTAATTATAGGGCTGCTGCTGTACACTTCTACAATGGCACTATTAAAAACATTGCTTCATTCTTGCAAATCCGGAATATGCAGCACTTATGAAGCGTCTAGCCAGTTCTCCTCCGCTCCCACCATTATCCACTTCTGGGATGCGCTCGAATATGCGCGTATTCGACCGTGGGTGGTCGCTGGTCTGCCCCGTCCAAAAGTCGTACTTCCTTTGCCTGCTGCCGGCGGATACCCCAGCCAGCTTCTCGAGTCATATTCTGTTTTCGCGGGACATGGGAAAGGTTTGTGTAAACACTACAAAAACTTCTGGCAATGCGCGGAGGAGCACGACAATGTTCTCTTAGAGACAACCCTAGTCGTCGGAATCACTCCGACAGATTTACGTGGAGAGATTATCAGGACTCAGTCTGCATTTACGGATCTCCAGCCCCGACGCGGCGACAGGGCATTTGTAGACCTTGAACTAGGTCTAGCTACCTCGGAAGACAACCCCGTCTTCTGGGCTCGCGTGACCGAAAGGTTGAAGAGTTTCTGCGATACAGTTCCTGAAGGATACCGACTCGACTCGATCTTGCTGGCAGGAGAGAACGCAGCACATCCGGCTTTCCTTCAAGCATTACGAAACGCGCTCGCAGGCGATGGTTACCTACAGAGAGAACAATATAGCGAGGAAAAGATATCATTCGTTCATGAGGGGGGAGCAGTAATCGATCCTGTCTTTGCTAGTGCTAGAGGAGCAGCTCAATATGCAAGGTGGCGGCAGGAGGCGCCAATAGGGTGTGAAGAACAGGACAGGTGTAAGGAAGAGAGGAGTAGACAAGGCAAGCATGTTGAGTTGAGGTAACCAACAGTATAAATCGGAAGAGTCTGAACGGGGACATGGCTGATGATGACCACGAGGGTCATATCGGCGGGTGTTTGAAAGAAGTCAGTCAATGGATGTCGGAGCGAGGCCCTTGCTCTCATGAGATCTAGCGTTCTTGGAATCATGGAATAAGCTCCTGAGGCTGTCTGTTGTCCATGTTGCTCCAGTCATCTGGGCCCCAACACAAATAAGTTAAACGTGGCTGTCAAGTCGATGATCAATTTGTATATACAAATGGGGTGGCCACGTCTAATTGAATGTGTTCAATGGTGACCATCATGGTTACTATAAGTGAGTACGGTGTTGAAGGGAACCGAGGAGGAAATTAGGCAAAATGGTTGTTTCTGTTAGCTCTTTTGGCCAATAGACAGTAGCATTAGCTTCAGAGGTTGATCGGCATCGACACGACAGCATCACCGTATGTATCTATCAGTGCCGCTAGTTCCGTAGACCACAAATAAATGTTTCAGCCTCAATTCGGGAGATATCTTTCGGGACCGGTTGTTGTTTCGGCAAATGTCTGATTTCGCATATCTTGTGGAGCAGTCCGATCGTCTAGTCTATATGGTATCCATTTATAACCGGCCTTTCCGTTGATCGACTGAAGATTTATAGTTTGATGTCATTTCTGGCCGAGTCTCTAGTATCTTCTCAATGCCGCTGCCGGCTAGTAACATCCGAGCCACGTTGACGAACGATCCTCAGTATTCAATTGGCTTACGAAAGACGCTTTAACGATGAAGATCCCCGAAACGCTCAGAGAGGCCTTTTTTACAAGACGGTTAGACTCAAGCAATACCTCCGTGTCTAATCATAAGTGTCAAAACCCCGCGAAGTTTGCGAAATGGGGCGGAACTTAGTCAAAATTGTGGGTTGGGCTGGTCCTGTTGGTCCTGTTGGTTCTTGCAGTGAAGCACCTACTACTCCGTACAATGGGATCTACAAAACCAACCGCAGGACCAAAAGCATATATAGCTTGGTTGTTGGTCTAGCCCAAGTTCAAATCAATCACTTCTTCCATCATCATCATCATCACCTATCTCATCTAACAATCCAAATATGACTGTGCCTCGCGATGTTCAACATACTGAAGCTCCAGCTCCAGCTCCAGGCGGCGCTTCAAGTCACCCACCTAAACAACCTCATAGCGAAAATAGCGTTTTGATCAAATTGATCGAAAGGATCGCTACAGAAGATCCCGAAAGGCGATTTTTGTTCGTCCCTCCATCCGACAAGGCTGAATATGGTTGGGAACCCGTTACATTTCTTCAACTCAACAACGCCATCAATTATCTCGCCCACTCGCTTTCAAACACCATCACCAGATCACCTGACGATGAAGAGTTTCCTACTGTCGCCTACATCGGCTCCAACGATATGCGATACATAATCATTCTTTTCGCGTGCATCAAAGCTGGATTCAAAGCCCTCTTCATTTCTCCCCGCAACCCAGCAGCCGTTCAGCTCTCGCTTTTTGAAGCCACACATTGTCATGTTTTATACATCACTGAGTCAATGCAAGCGATGATGAAACCGTGTCTGGATCAGCGCCATATGCGGGTTTACACTATTGACAGTGTTGACCATTTACTCAACGCGACTGCTTCACCGTTTCCCTACGACAAGTCTATCGACCAATCTCGATGGGATCCCCTCGTAGTTCTGCACACAAGCGGTTCAACAGGAATTCCCAAACCGGTTGTCGTGCGTCAAGGAGCATTCTATGCGTTTGAGAATATGTTGCAAAAAGGCCCGTTCCGAGGCTGTCCTCTTGGTATGGGAGATTGGGGAGAAAAGGGAGCGAAAGTCCTTCTCTCAATGCCAATGTTCCATGCCGCTGGTGTTTACACGATGATATCGGGCATCTTTACTGATACCACCATGGTCATGCCGATTATGAACAAGCCTTTGAGTGTCGACTCAGTTCTGGAAGGTCTGGAGCATTCTGGTGCTCAAGGAGTCGTTTTGCCACCCTCTATCATGGAAGGTATTGCGGCTTCTGAAAAGGGCATTGAGGCGTTGACTAAGCTTCAGTTCTCGAAGTTTACTGGAGGCGAGTCTTGCGGCATCCATAAATAGTCTGATAACTGACAGTCAAACAGGTAATTTGTCACCGGCAGTTGGAAATGCTTTGGTAGAAAGAGGTATCAAGCTCAGCAATCTCATTGCATCGACGGAGTGAGTATGCTCTAAATCCTGTTGATGAAACACTATCTAACGGATCATAAAGAGCATTTCCATATGCACAGCATTGTCCAATCGACCCGAAGCTCTGGCAGTACTTCGTCTTTGACAGCGATAGCATGGGAATTGATTGGCGCCCATGTGGATCAAACGAGTACGAATTTGTCATCTGCCGTAAAGATGCCTCCGATCCTGGGAACCAAGCCTGCTTCTACATCTTCCCAGAACTCTCAGAGTGGTACACAAAAGATATCTTTCGGCCTCACCCTACACTGAAAGATCATTGGCTTTATGTGGGTCGGGCAGATGACATTATTGTCTTCTCTAACGGCGAGAAGCTGAATCCCGTCTCTATTGAAGCTTCTGTCTCTGGTCATCCCCTTGTGAAAGGAGGTCTTGTCGTTGGTCAGATGAAGTTTCAGGCGGCTCTGATCATTGAGCCTGTCGATGAAGCACGGCCCAACGACGACACAGAAGTGGAAGCATTTATTAATCAGGTCTGGCCTGTAATTGAAAAGGCCAACTCGGAAACGGTAGCCCATGGAAGAATTACCAAGAACCTTGTTGCTATCGCGGACCCATCATTGCCCTTCTCTCGGGCTGGGAAGGAGACGGTCCAAAGAGCATCTACCGTCGCATTATACAAGGACTTTATCGATTCTCTGTATGAGAAGGCTGAGAGAAATGAAACTGACGATGGAGCCGTCGTTCTAAATCTTGGAAGTGAAGCAGAACTTGCCGAGTCCATTATCTCAGTATTGCAGACCAAGCTTGGAGTCAACAACCTCGGACCCGACACGGACTTTTTCTCTGCAGGAATTGATTCATTGCAGGTCATGACTGCTACCAAGATCCTCAAGGCCTCGCTTCGGTCAGCGAACGTGGATACGACGTCGTTCGTGCCGCAAGTAGTTTATCGATATCCTACAGCCCAAGAGCTCTCTCGTCACATTTTCTCTGTCCGAGACGGCTCCGCAGATCATGATGGTGTGACCAAAGAGATCACGGAAACCGAGAGACTTGTGACCCAATATACCGAGAATCTTCCCGCTTCTAAACCCAACAAAACGTCTCCTGAAGATGATAACCAAACCGTTTTGATCACTGGGACCACCGGGTCTTTGGGCGCCTATATGCTCGATACTCTCTGCAGACTCCCTACTGTCAACAGAGTCATCGCTCTCAACCGCACTGATGATGGTGGTGCATCCCGACAACCATCAATTAATGAATATCGCGGTCTGACACAAGACTTTTCCAAAGTCGAATTTCTCTACGCAGATATGTCGTCGCCGGACTTGGGTCTAGGACAAGTCAAGTACGACAATCTTCTCCGTAGTGTCGATCGCATTATTCACAACGCATGGCCTGTGAACTTCAACATTAGCGTGTCCTCATTTGAAACCTCTATCTGCGGCGTCCGTCGTCTTGTCGACTTTGCTGCCGCAGCAGACAAAGATGTACCGATCATTTTCATTTCAAGTATTGGAACTGCCGATGGCTGGAAGTCTTCTGACAAGGTCCCCGAAGAAGCTCTCAACGATATGACTTTACCTCAGATGGGCTACGGCCGCTCCAAGCTCGCAGCAAGTTTGATTCTTGATGCGGCCGTACAGAGGTCTGGTATACATGCTACTTCAGTAAGGGTTGGACAGATTGCAGGACCAAGAGCTAAGAAGGGAATGTGGAATCGACAGGAATTCATCCCAAGTTTGATTGCGAGTTCGGTTCATCTTGGAGTTCTACCTGATTCTCTTGGACCTTAGCAAGAAATTACATGGTTACCCATTGAGGACGTCTCGGTTCTGATCCTGGATATCGCTGGCATCACGGCCCCCAAGCCCATAACAGAAATCTGCGGTTACTTCCATGGCGTGAACCCTTCAACGGCGGACTGGTCCAATCTCGCGCCTGCAGTGAAGGAGTTTTATGGAGATGGAATGAAGATTGTCAGTTTGGAGGAGTGGGTTAACAGGTTAGAAGCCAGTGCGAAGGAAAAGAACTTGGATGTGGAAAAGAACCCTGGTATCAAGCTTCTTGACACGTACCATGGACTTTTGGAAGCTAAGAAGGCGGGCCAGTTTCTGAGGTTTTCAATGGAACGGACCAAGAGCCACAGTCCGACAATCCGGGAGGCTAGGCCAATCACCCCGGATCTGATGATCAATTGGTGTCGCCAGTGGGGTTTCTAATTGTCGGTACGAATACGAGGTAAATATACTCTGCACTCCGTAGTCAGATAAGAAACAATGTCAATGCTCAGCCTCACCTGGGTGTGCTGTAGGGTATCTAGTGTAAATTGATCCTCCGACAGATTCGGGGACGTTTTATAAATTCATCCGCCGACGGGCTGATATCCTCGAACTCTCGGACTCGGCCGAATTCAATCTTACTTGGCTTATTTCATGATTCTCGGAAAGAAGTTTCCCGAGATCTGCCACCTAACAACACTGCGTCATGACGAATCTGACTGTATCTACACAGCCTCATATCTGACAGGCGTGCTAGATTCAGCAGTAGATTAACATTCAGGGATACAGTGAAGCCGATGATCTTCTCACGGAGAAACCATATGATGTAGTATATATAGGAGCACGAGAGTGCATGTCCATTTGAGTATTAGATATCATATGTGTAATAAGTCATTACCATTTAATTAAACCAAAGCTTCCGCAACAAGTAACAGAAAGGTTGGTCCCTACGCCCCAAAGCACGACGATAAATAGCCAGAGAGGTCTTGTCTAAATAACATAAACTGACCTACTAATTTAGTCTCTTGTGCTTCTAGCTGCTGTTTCTTTGGTACTCAGAGGTCTGGTCAAACAGTGTTGATGATGCGAGCTGTCCTCTCATCGCGTTGCTTGCTACTGCTGTTCAGCAGAACAGTCTTTGCAGCTCCGTCACCCACAAATCTTCCAGTTGTCGACCTCGGCTATGTCAGTTTATTTTCATCCCTCCCGCCTTCTTGACTTACGCATCCAGGAACTCCATCGCGCACTCACGTACGATAACAGCACCGATACTTACAAGTTCTCCAACATCCGCTATGCGCAAGCTCCCATCGGTGATCTACGGTTCAGAGCCCCTGTTGCCCCATTGACGAATCGTGATACTGTCCAGACTGGAGAAGAGAGGAGAATCTGTCCCCAAGGACTTCCTCACTGGCAGGCGAGCGCATCAAAGGCAATTGGTCTCTACTCAAACGGCAAAGAGTTTAGCCTCGACTCATGGATTTCCGATATCAAGGACTACGCACCCTCAGTCGGAAGTCCTCCTCCTCCAACTACAGAAGACTGTCTATTCCTTGACCTGCATGTTCCTCGCAAAGTGTTGATCGCTGCGCAACAGGGCAGAAGCTACGATTCGGCTGTACTTGTATGGGTAGGTGATAGAATTCTACTCGACTTAGAGACCACAGCTAACTGCGGGCAGATACACGGAGGCGGTTACATTCTAGGTTCAAAGAACGGATGGCCGACCCCCAGCTTCGAGCCCAGCGGTCTTCTACAACACGCAAAATATTTTGACAAGAATGGCATCATCTTCATTGCGCTCAACTACCGACTTGGTGCTCTCGGATTCCTCCCAGGGTCCGATGTTGAGAAAGACGGGGACCTGAACGCTGGACTTCTTGATCAGCGTCTCGCCCTTGATTGGGTTCAAGAAAATATTCATCTGTTTGGCGGCTCGCGCGATAAAGTGACTGTCATGGGTCAATCAGCGGGAGGGGGTTCTGCATTGCTCCATATGCTCGGCGAGAAAGAATGTTACAAAGCACCTTTTGCACAGATCATCGCTCAGTCCCCTGCTTTCATCCCCACTCTGCAAGCACCGGAAACAGCATACTCTGGATTCTTACAAGCTTTAAATGTTACAACCCTTGCAGAGGCTCGCGAGGCCAGCTCCGAAACAGTGATCTCGGCAAATACTCGCCAGATTGGGAACGCACCTGCGACCTCCTACATCCATGGCCCCGTATTAGACAACAACCTGATCCCGAACTATCCTTATGCCATGTTCGGCAAAGGAGAGTTTGATAAGTCAGTCAAGGTTATGGCAGCTCATACGTCCTTCGAAGGAGCACTCTTTTTCGATGTAGAGAAAATGAACAACGCCGATTTCATACCCTGGATCCAAAACTCGGTACCAGGGCTCACCATGTCAGAATTGAGATATTTAGCCAATGAGCTGTATCCACCTATTTTCGATGGTGGCTTGGGGTATACAAATCAGGGTTCTCGACAGATGGCTTTGTGGGGTGAGGCAGTCATCGATTGCAACATGGTCGGCATCAGCAAGGTTATGAATGGTCTCAGTTATGCTTGTAAGTTCTTCAAAGTCGCTCAACAGATCCGAAACTAACGTAGTGATAGATCAATTCAATGTCACACCTGGCCTACATACTCAGGACCTCGAGTATACTTTTAATGACCCCAAGAGCCCTGCGTTTGAACCTATTGCGCAAGATATCTTGCAAACTGTTCTTACCAGCTTTACTGTGAGTGGTGTTCCAGAGCTTCCAGGCAGATATACCATGGAATTTCCTTCATGGGGAGATGAAGGTGATGTTCTCAGTATAAATGGACAAGGTGTTCGGAAGACGTTGAATGCTGTTAATGAAACACGTTGTGCTTGGTGGCATGGATTTCACTCCAGAAAGGCCGCCCGGAATTGCACTTGGATACATTGACAGATGGGTGTTTATAGCGTCCTTGAGATTCAGTAAAATATATAGCTTAGATCTTCCCGACCATCTCCAACAAACACTGATGTCTCGCTCTCAAATCCTCAACCTCGTCCGCGAATTCTCTCTTCCTGCCTCGCCTCCCCTTGTCAAGAGCCACCCCTCTTAAATGTTTGTTACTATCAACCTACAAGACTGGTTGGACTGCCCATCTTCTACTCACGAGTTGGGTTAGATGGTGCAGTCTTCTTCAAAGTGAGAGGTACTACTTCATCTGACTTGACAGTGGTTGAAGCGTTCCAGCCCACAGTATACAAACCCTCAGTGTCAGTTGACTGCCTATACCAGAGAGAAAGCATTTCTTCATTTTCTTGAGCCATAAGAAAAGACCCGTAGAGCATAAAGCTTGAGATGTAGTCATCAGTGTCGGCTGTGTCGTTGACCAGTCTGACAGTTCGGGAAGAAGACGATGGACCAGGCACGACTAGCGACCTGTTAGACCAGGTAGGATGCCTATCGCCTGGAAGGGCTGTGGTGTTGGGAGAGGCCTCCCACTCATCGTTAGATACGGTGACTAAACTATGTTAGACATTTATGTTGAACATGACGTGTTAGATGGCTTGACTTACATTGGAGTGGTGCTGCCTGGGAATCGTCAAGAAGGCTGAAGTTGCCTACATATATCTCATCTTTTGAAGGATTAGCAATCAGTTAAATTTTGTCAGCCAACATCAGCCGTACTGCCTGAAGAGAACACTTGAAGACCACCAACGCCAGGACCATAGGCATAGATAGAAAATGTTTTCGAGTTGTCAGCTGCAGCTACATAACTAGCTAAAGCTGGCAATGTAGCTTTGACGATATCTGAAGCGCGCATGACTGCTGAAAAGAGTAAATGGAGGAGAACGATGTGTGTTTCAAATGTGTATGTAGGTAATTTCAAATGATGGATATGATAAGTCATATATTAAGAGAAAACTAAGATACAACCCTACTAGTAGACATAGTGTGGCTAAGTGCCGCGTACCCGTTTGTTCAGCGGCTCGGGTTAAGATGAATCGCTTACGCAGTTCATGCACCCTGTTTTTACGGGTTCTCCCACAACAACTATAACTTGGGCTAGAAATAAGGACGGGATGTGGGCAGCTAGTGGTGAAACGGTTCGATCATCTTTCCGAAAGTCCGTTTTGGGCATAGCACCTGGAACGGCCCGATGTTTGTTTCCGGGTGGCTTATATTTCAAGCTGACGTTAGTCGCCGGTATGTAGTACGAAGGGTCCTATCGGCGAATCCGTATACGTAACTGTAACAGTCAACCTTTTCAGGGGATCAACTTACAGGTCTCGTATCTACGAGATAATGGTACTTAAGAACAGTAGAGGAAGTTGTGAATACTGGTGCTAGACTTCCCAATCCTCCCCTATCATACATCCTTCACGTCGTCACCGTTCTTTACCATTGCGTTCCTTGGCAAGTGATTCTCTTGTTAGTCATGCGGTTCCATCATCTGCTTTTAGCCGGTTATTTCGGGCTTTCGCAGGCCACTGCCGGCAATCCGTTTTCTCTCCATCGCCGTTCATCTTGTGATGGAAATACTGCGTCCACTAGGTCAACATGGTGTGACTATTCCATCGACACTGATTATTCCACAGAAGTGGTTGATACTGGTGTGACCCGGGAGTATTGGCTAGAGCTGAATGATGTTACAGTTGCTCCGGATGGATATTCACGCTCCGCCATGGCAGTCAACGGTACTATTCCAGGCCCTACACTGTTTGCCGATTGGGGTGATACTGTCGTCATCCATGTGACAAATTCTTTGACCACATCCCTCAACGGTACCAGTATGCACTGGCACGGTATTCGCCAGAACTACACCAACCAATACGATGGTGTTTCATCTATAACCGAGTGTCCCCTTGCAGTTGGAGAGACCGTCACCTATACCTGGAAAGCTACCCAGTATGGCTCAACATGGTACCATTCGCATTGGGCTCTCCAGGCCTGGCAGGGTATCTTTGGTGGTATCATCATCAACGGTCCTGCTACTGCAGACTACGATGAGGATCTCGGTATGGTCTTTCTCAATGACTGGGATCACCAGACTGTGGATGAGCTCTACTATTCAGCCGAGACAGATGGACCTCCCACACTGGATAACGGACTCATCAACGGCACTAATGTATATGGCGACGATGATAGCTCTTCGCAGACCGGCTCTCGCTTCAACGTATCCTTCGAATCCGGTACTTCATACCGTATGCGCCTAGTGAACGCTGCAGTCGACACGCATTGGAAATTCTCCATCGACAACCATACTTTGACAGTCATTGCAGCAGATTTGGTACCGATCGAACCATATGAGACAACAGTGCTGAATATCGCTATGGGTAAGTGCTATCATTACTTTCGTAAAGCTCAATCACACTAACCTTACCTAGGTCAAAGATACGACATCGTGGTCACCGCAGACCAATCGGACGTTGCCGACGATTTCTGGATGCGTGCCATTCCCCAATCGGCCTGCTCGGATAACGACTCCACGGATAACATCAAGGGCATCATCTACTATGGAGACAGCCCTGGCACACCCTCGACAACTGCATACGACTACACAGATGGCTGCGACGACGAAACAGACAATCTAGTGCCCTATATCTCCAAGACCGTCGATGACGCCAATTGGAATGATCTCGAGATAGCCACGATTGGAAAGAACACCGCTGGTCTGTTCAAGTGGAAGCTCAATAGTACCAGCATGCTGATGGACTGGGCAAACCCGACGCTAGCTCAGATCATCAACGGTACCACTGAGTTCGAGACAGACGATGCAGTCATTGAGTTGAGCGAGGCAAGCCAGTGGGTCTACTTTGTAATCGAGACTACCCTAGCGGTTCCGCACCCCATTCACCTCCACGGCCACGACTTCTTTATTCTGGCACAGGGATCTGGCACCTACTCATCTTCGGTGACTCTGAACACAAGCAATCCACCTCGTCGCGACACGGCCATGCTTCCAGGAAACGGATATCTTGTCATGGCATGGGAAACGGACAATCCCGGTGTATGGTTATGCCATTGTCATATCGGTAAGTTTGATAGCCTCCTACAGATCGCTTCTTAACTTGCTAACTATTCTCTAGGTTGGCATACTTCTGAGGGTTTTGCTGTTCAGTTCGTTGAGCGTGCGAGCGAAATTCCCGACCTTACGACGTCAAGCTATGTTTCTGATGTTTGCGATAGTTGGACCTCGTTTCAGGGCGAGAACTCAATCGAGCAGGATGATTCGGGCATTTAGATAGGGTGGTTTGACTTTCTAACAGTGTCAGCAAATATAACTACAGTTGCTTTCCCACACATGCTAAAGAAGTGCACCAGGGGTTTAGTTGTGACGCTGAAGAAGTTTCTACCCGAACTTTATACGTTAAGCTTCTTCTTCGTATACACCCATGCTACTCTCGATTTGCTCTATTGTTAAATAGGTCAAGGTATATTGATTGCAGTTACTTGTTTTTACACCAACTATTCACATCTTGATATTATCTCAATCTTTACACAATTATATGCCTTAGTGTACCTTAAATTACTTTCTGGTCGTGCACCTTGTGAGATTGGGATAAACGCTTAAAAGAACGCACTCACCTTACCCTTACAGAGATGAATGGAATGGATGAGCAAAAACGTAGGATCGAGATACTCCTAGACAAGCAAGAAGGTGTAGGGCATCCCCATGCATATAACCAGGATTGTCAGATATAAGTAGTCGGTTATGTACATTAACTATTTAGACTCAAAAGACTAGGATGATAACATTCTAACCGATTTCAGAGACGTGGAGATATAAAAGTGACTGGGTTTATCTAGATGTCACAATTTAACCTTATCAATACTGTGTGTCTATTGCAGACGCAGTAAAATGAATATGATCGGACAACCCAATCCAATCGGACACTTGAAGTTCAACGCGCACTTCTCTACGGACCAGCAGAGGATAACCCGGTTGTGACAGATCGGGTGACTTACCCAGCGACAAATGGTGGCACTCCGGAGAACGATGATGGCGATAGTGACCAGCAGACATTGCCGTTTCTGAGCTCACGAGAGATTTGCAAAATGGACATGACGACCCCCGAGGACTTTCGTCTCAGGTCATAACACTCGGGAACGCTTTAGGCAGACAGATGAAATCGACCGACGGTAGTTGTCAAGGTTGTGGCTTCCAGGCACCCGACCCACCAGAGGTGGTCAATCCGGCCAGGTAGGTCATTTCAAACCAAGAAGCGCCGCTCACGGTCGGACGTTTTGATTTATATAGCGCGGACGTGGGTTCTAAATGTAAACTAGTTACTATAGCAATTACCTCTTGTCTTGAGTCTTTACTTCCTTCTTTCATGTTTATCCGATTTTTTATATATACTGTTTCTTCAGTATATCTTATATATTTTAATATACACAGAAAATTGAGTTAACTCTGGCGATTCTCTATGAATCGTCAACTGACCAGAACTGTGATTTTCTAATCATTGCAATTTACCTATAACTGTAGCCGTATCTCTATTTCTATATCATTTAATATTAACTGTGAAAATTATAACTTCAGATCATAAAAGTAGAAATATAATAGAGATTTTTAGCAAGTTTGCTGTAACGGTTTCTGCATGCATCCTCACTGGCTTATTGAGAGTGTCAGGATGAAGAACATTTTGTTGCCTACTGATTTGTAGGTCAGGTTGGTGAGCTAAGTTTTCTAAGTCAGTGTAGTATCGCCACAACCATGGCATCCTGGACACAACACTAAGACATAGAAAGTAGCTTAATTTACTCTATGCTCTGTCGCTCTACTTCGGTCTTTGATCTCCTTTAATGTAATTCCCCAAAGTTCCTGCAGCATGCAGGAGTGGGCGGGGCAGGGGTGATTAAACTATTGAAGTCAGGACCAGCGGTTAAAGCCGGCGCCGCAGCGCGATGGGCTGGACCCTTCCTCTACTCTGGCGAAGAAAAAAGACTTTTCGATGCAGGACAAAGGCCTCGACTATGCAGAATACAAATCTCGGATATGAGAAGGATTGGAACAAGGATAGAACGGAGGAAGGAAAGAAAAAGATAGATGTCTCGGGTTATTATGAGCCGAGGATACAGATGGGAGATGAGAAACGATCATGTGCGAGTGAAATGTAGGAACGGAGACATATTTGCGGTAATAAACACCCTTATTTCACATACGAGGTTATATGTATAAGAAGAGCTAAAACGACCAGTTCATTCGCTGTTGTTCTGTCCCGTCAGGCCTTTATCGCACATCAGCTTCTTCCAACTTGCGAACTTGTCAATTCACCACTTGTACATACTTGCTTAACTGGTATAATGTCTCTCTTTAAGTGCGGTCTTTTCGTGGCCATGGTCTCCTCGGTCGCTGCTCGCAACATGGACGCCAGTCCTTTATTCCCTACGAGCCCCGACACAACTTCTTATTATTCATGATGGGGAAATTACAATGGCTCTGGTAACTTTGCAACCTTCCTCAAGGATAACTTTGTCTCACTAGAGGACTTTTTGCGATTGGTATGTAAACAGCAACCTTCTCCCTACCTCATTTCACAATCCAAGGCCATTTCTGGGTTTCCTATTCTCCCTTACCAACTCTTTTGTTACTCTTGGGTAACCATTTAACACTGGTCAACAATATAGAACACTTCAGTGCCGGAACCTTGTGTGCTCCAAGGCCAACGCTCCTACTATGTCGAGGCTTACGGCGAGCCCGACCCAGCTCAACCGTCCTTCTTCTACCACATTAGTCACCACCACCACTACTACCAAGCCCAGCAGTGATGGAGAGATTACGAAGCCCACCCAGACTATCGGCGGTAACGGTATTGTTACACCTCTGCCTATCCAGCCCGGTATGGTCAGCAATTGCAAAAAGTTCCACTGGATCGCCAACTCCAATGTTAAAGGTCAGGACGTTATTAGTCATCAAAAGATTACCCTGGCTGACTTTGCTAAATGGAATACTGGCGTTGGAGCCGACTGCAGGAACATGTGGTCTGGCGTGCACCAGTGCGTTGGAGTTTAGTAAAAGCACTTGTCTATAAATATCTACACATTCTTAATAATACATTATTATTCTTTTTATTCAACATTTGAGGTGTCCAAGCAAGTGCATGTGAATCTTCCCACAGTCTCCGGCAGGCACAAGAATTAGTACCTTACTACTGCACGTTTAAAGAATCAGATACTCCCAGAATTGGCAGCAGACAAAACACTCTCTATGCGAAGTTCTGATGCAAGTGGTGTGCAGGCCAAGTCCAACGGCAATAGCGATTGGGGTAGTTAAGCCCGTAGGCAATGCGGCAAAGTCCTTATCTAAACGAGGATGGTACAAGTATCTAAGCTTTGATTTGGTTAAGCGACGCGCTTACGGAGGTAAAAGACCCTTCTCATAGGTTGAAACATCAATAGCTATCACGTCAAGATCACCAAGGTCGTCTAAGCTTACTCAGAGCTAGCACAAATTGGCGGGTTAACCCCTCCAACAATTTAGTACAAGTACACAGCTGCTTGGAAACTTCCCCCCTCGCTGCTTTCACCTCTTTGATCAATTCAATTTGCCTCTACGTGGATCAAACACTTCAAGCTTACACAATGAATCCCTCCCAGTCTACATCCAGCAAGACATCACAGCAAGTTATAAAACTATTGCTTTCAGTTGTTCTACTGTCAATGATGTTTGGAACATTTCTACCAACCAAGATCCTGCGCCTCCTACCAGTCATCTCTTCAATAGTCAGCCTACAATTTGCCTATGATGAATATTTTTTCCTTTCCTGCTGGACGAAACCCCAATATCAAGCGCAGACCAATGAGCTGCTGCCACTATGGTTCACCAATTGGGCACCAGCAGGAACCAAAGTCGTATTCGGAAGCTTTACATTAAGCTTAGCGAGTGGACTGGCAAACGTCATTACTATCTGGAAGGATACCAGGAATCAGATCACTATCCTGTCTTACATGACTGGAACTCTATTTGTGGCCGGTCACCTGCTCGTCTTTGGTCCGACAGCAATCAGATTGCTGGCCAAAATCCGGCGTAACGATGCTGATGCTCAGAGTACGGAATCATTAGAGATGTGGCTGAAGATGCATGTTAAGAGATCTTTTGTGGCTGACTTACCAGCCGTTCTCTGTTTCATCGTCGGTTTACTGAACTCTACAGAGTGTGCTATGTAAACCTTGTAAGCGCAAAGCGTGGGATTCCTGAGATCAGTGGAAGAAATGACGACAATGCTGCATG
This sequence comes from Fusarium goolgardi, assembly GCA_014899075.1. NCBI lineage: Eukaryota > Fungi > Ascomycota > Sordariomycetes > Hypocreales > Nectriaceae > Fusarium > Fusarium goolgardi. The sequence goes on from JAAVUI010000331.1 coordinate 82,659, forward strand.
CTGATACGTCGTTAAAGTCAACGTTGTGCAGGTCGGAGATATTCGAGGACGTTATTGAATTCCTATTCTATCAGCTTTATACAGACTGAATATTGTTCTGAGCACCGAAGAAAGAAAACATGCAGCCTGACGGGCCTCCACAGAGACATTGAACGTAAGATCCACCACATCTATGTAGATACAAAACTATCTGTACAAATATTGTTTCAGTCATTAAATATCGTGAGCTATATGATTTACATTCATGAAGCTAACCGCGCTCCATTGAGTGAACCTAATGACACGAGGATATAGACACCATTTTCATCAGTTCGCTTGGGCGAAACCTCGACTGAGAACTTCAAAGTGGTGACTGAAGCCATCTTCTCCCTTTGCCATAATGACAAACGGATATGGAGTTTGAGATGGAGTGTCTAAGCTTGAGTATGCGGTCTTGGTTTCTATGAACATCCATCTCCCAGATCAGGCTCAACTGCGAGGAGACATTCTTTCGACTCGCAGCGAGGCATAATAAAGATTTGCATCTGATAAGCTGCATCATCTCGATCAGTGACCATAACGACTAGTTGATTCTTTGCCTCATGCAGCCAATCTACAAGCTCTTGATCTTTTCCACATCTCTCAAATGACATTGCCCTGAGAGAATGGTCCTCCTGGATATCGCTTTGCAACAGCTGAAAGGTATCTTCACTGCATCCGTACAGCCAACGTGGCGAATATACGGCACGAAGACCTCTGAGGCCAGGGCCTTCCCAGCACCGGAGTCCATATAACCATACACCGCGGTCTGACAAATCAGGCTCTGGGCGTAGTTGGTTGAGAACCGTGTGATATTCGTCCATGTCTTGGTCGCTTAACACGTTGCTGCAGCCTCTGCACAGCCTTGTCTCTCTCCAGGGCGATGCCATAAATTCATCTCGATCGACGACAGAGTCTAAAAAAGTCCAGACCGATATGTCTTTCCGAAGCATATCGAAGTTGTAGCCGACCTGAAGTAAAAAAGTGGTGTTGCAGAATCGAAATATATCCTCAAGATTCTCGGTGGTAAGATTGAACCCTCTGTACAAGTCAACAAGCATATCCCTCTCGGCAGCGCTTGTGCCACGTAGGCGAGGATGGGTGCTTTGGGCGATAAAGTCTAGGGTGTGAAGAAACATGCTAGTGTTTGACATGTTGTAGTCCACTGGCAATGATGTGCCTTGCTCCATCACACCACGAAAGGCGTAGACATGATCATGGAAGTCTGTGCAAACGGAGTCTTGAAACACCTTCAGCAACACGGGAAGATGTATCTGCCATCCCTTGGAACGTATGGCGGAATGGAAAGCGAGCACGTTAGCGCACTGACGATGTAACTGGTCGAAGTTGTTTTGATCGTAGAAACAGGCCCTCGTTTCGTCTTGCTTCTCTACAGAACAGTCTGCCTGTATAGAACTGGAAGGCCTTAAGACCGGTATAGTGTGGTTATGCAATGTGCCATAATCGACTAAAGCGTCTATGGCTGCAAAGAAGACAGATATGCAGATAGACGCCTGGCCGCAAAATAAGGTGACCCTCTCAGGTAGCATGATCTCTTGCTTTACCCATCGGCGTGTCCATATTGATGCACCACACGCTTCAAAAAGCGAGGAACACTCAGCCGGTGACAACTGGCAGCATATAGGCTGGGCTGCCGCCGCCCTGATGGTCACCGTATCAGCAGGGAAGCTTGAGTCCAGATGATTGATGGCACGCTCCAAGGCTGGCGAGGTTTGACCAAGCCAAACTATGACCAATTTTGCCTCGCTAAAAATTCTACTCATGAGCCCTACCTGGGTATTACGTTCGTCGGTGTCGAACTGATTGATGCATATCGAGTCAATCCACAAATTTGTGAGACGTTGGCGCTGAGCTTCTCTTAGAAAATTGTAGACGTTCGGTCGCACTGGGAAAGCCACGCCATTGATTGTTATCTCTTTTGTCGGCGGCTCGGTGCCCCAAGTATAGGAGAGACAAGTCCAGCCTCGTTCAATTGCATCTGCGTAGCTTACGAGCGTGCAACAAAGAGATTCTGAGACATCCCCTGGCTCAACCTGAAGGACACGAATGGGGAAGTTTTGGGTATCTAGAGGTTTATAAGAAAACCCCTCATTCTTGACAGGTGTCGCCATAGCTTGTTGTGGCGCGGGGAACTGAGAGAGAAACGCGATTCAGGTATGCAACATTACAGAACAAGGTTATAATGTTGAAAAATGAATTTTTAGTAGTGCGTTAACTGCAGGGATCCTTTGTTAGTGCTTACGTGCTTCTGACTGATGTAGTATTATACGCTCTACTGTTACTATTTCCCCTAACGAGTCTTATTGGTTAACCGTTTAGTGACTGACAATTGTCTTATAAAGACAGATAAAGAATTAGAAATAAAGATAGTGTCTTCTTAATTGACAAAGATGCAGATGTAAAGTGTCTCTAAGTGACTGACAGTCCCTCCATGCTCGGTTCTATAAAAATCAGGTTAGTTGAACATAATATAAACCTTAATGTAACGTAAGTCTCATACCTAGTAAGCTCCAGCTACAGTTAAACCGGCGATAGCGACAATAGCGACAACTCCGAGCCCGGTGCTGCGTCCACTAGAGTTTTCAGCAACGCTGCTGGGAGTAGAGGTGCTTGGGGCAACCTGGGTAACGGAGCTGGTGGCTGAATCAACGACAGAGTTGGTAGCCTTTGCAGTAACGGTGGCAACCTCCTTGGCGGGAGCGGTGGCCCAAGCATAAGAAGAGCACAATCCGCTGGTAGGAATGGCGTACGAATCGAGCTGCTCTTGGACCTCGGAAACATCCTTACAGGCGTCGTAAACGTTGGAAAGGTCGTCCATAAACTCAGAAACCCAGCTCTCCATAGACTTGGCGTAGGCCGTATATGCGCTGGCCATAGACCCAGTGACCGCAGGAATAACGCATGAGTCGGCGACATCCTCGAAACCGGTCTGCTTGGCGATGAAGCTCGCAAGTGTCTTGTCTGCAGTTGGCATGTCGCTCATGACATCGACGAGGCCGCTGGCTGCTGAGGTGCATTCGTCAATATCACGCTGTTGAACCTTGGCACCGCTGACGGAAGCAGCCAAGGTTGCAGCAAAGAGTGCAGATTGAACGATTTGCATTTTGAGAAATGGGAATGTAATCGGTGCAAAGGAGTGTAGAGAAAAAGAGTGTTGAGTTGTTCGGGGACGACAATTGACCAGATGTCAATACCTTTATATATTGCACCTTTTCCAAAAGGCAGCCTTACTAAAATAAGGTTCAGAAATGGAAACGAAACCGCCCACGCTTTTGGTCTGTTGATGCCTGCTGAAGCTGAGAGTGGAGGTTCGTGTGATCCACAGGGAACCTACTGTCGCAATTTAATAGGATGGTCAGTTTGAAAGGTCGACTTGACCCATCGGCACTGACCATTTCTTTCGGCAGTTACCGAATTTAGTTAAGAACGTTCATTTCCGCAAACACTCTAACCACTTTATGAGACTAATGACATACCTTTTTTATCGAGTCTCTAGCCTCAATCAGGAATGATGGAGCTTGGAACGCGCTTTGATAGAAACTAGAAGGAAGACATTATCTAGTTTGCACCGTCAAGAAACCGCGCCCTACATGTGGTGGCAAGCACACTAATGCAGGGGTGGCGGACCAAAATCCCTTTTAGTATATTCCAATATTATCAGGATCGCCACTATAGATTACTCATTATATTTCTGAGACAGAAGATCTATAGAGTGTTGCCAACTTTTCAGGCTCTTTAGATGCAAAAATGAATTACTTTTTATTTATTTTTAGCTTCAAACCGATGCCCAGGCCTTCTAAATGTTCTTCCAAATTCTCAACTGGAAGATCCGTAGATAAAAAAGATGAATTACACCTATAGCGCATTTTACGCAAAGCTAAATCGGATTTATTCGGTGATTTTATCGGCGAAATTGTAAACATGTCCATGTCAATATTCTCACCGCTTGCCCTCTGGGTTGGCAGAGAAAAAACAATAAAGAAAAAGAAACAATACGGTTACCCAACATCAACACTCATACAAGCGCCGCAACGGTTATCCAAGAAGCTGGCCTCGATATCATGGATGCGGCCACTCCCGAGGGCAAGATCCTGTATCAGGCTTGGAAAACCGTCACTACTAAGCCTGGCGGCCCATCCCGGGTTTATTGGAGCCTAGACAAGGACAACCCATTGAGAATTTGGGGCTTTTTTGACTGGGATACTGTTGAACAACATAACGAATTTGCCAAAGTAAGTCAACTTCTGTCTGTCAATCGAGGTAATCATGGAGTACTTATCATTAATAGGCATGGAGCAGACGCAGTGGAGGATATTCCAAATATCTGTACGCATGGAGAAATGACAAAACATGTTGACATTATTCCGTCGTCTGATGTTTTACAGTCTCCTGTGACGGATGTCTTACTAGCCTACTTCCCCGCGGACTTTCCCCAGACCGAAAAGGATAAGGCAGCCGTGCAACTTGGGAATATTCTCGCCAAGAGCTTCGGCTACTGCCCTGACGTTGCGAAGCTGGCTCATGGTTGGAGCGTTGAGAACGACTTCCCAGTGAGGGGGAAGGAAGTCGTTGACGGGCACCTGGGAGCGGCACTTATGGGATTCGTTGGCTGGTCTAACGATTATGCACAGACGTGCTTTCGTCAGACAGGCTGCCTACAAGGAGGCAGTGGCATAGATACATGACATGAACGGATTAGTCAGTCTTGACATCATCACTCTTCGATGTGAGCATCTAGAAAGGCATGAAGAATAGTCCAACTCTGCCTCCAGTAGTACGAGTATCAATTACTGAGAAAAGATTCCGAAGCAAATGTAGATAGGGATCAATCGACGAATAACTTCATGGGGTTTCACGATATCGTTACCAGGCACATTGGATGGCGTTATATTTCAATGGCTAGCTGTTGTCATTTATTAGTTGCAGCGTGGACATGCACCCCAAATACTAGAGCAATCCCATTGGAGTATCATGAGTGCTGTTTGATCGACTTGGTTCCTTATCCAAGCAACGTCGGGTTAATTCCTCTGTGATAAAGATGCTGCTGTCCGATTAAAAGAGCTACAGGTAATTATCTAAGAGATCATGCTGTGGCAGTTTAAAGCTCTAGACCATTTGCCAAAGTTATAAAGGCTAAAATGATAGCTGTAGACAACCCCGTAGTCAACCTTCCAGCATCATTGTGCTTCTTCGTATTGTTTCCTCCAGATTCGTTTTCTATCAATTCCACTAAATAGTCTTTGACCACCACCGTTCCGTTTGCTAGACTTTGGATCTCATCTGTGGTGCATGTATTTACTATGTCAAACAGAAAACACATTGGTTTCGATACCCTTTTCGGTGTTGGAAGTACCTTTCGCACGTCTAAGCGACTTGACAATCCTCTACTAGTATAGTTTGTCTCTGTGCTTATGCCAGCTTCCCCTGTGGCAATATCGTGCCCGAAAGGCAATCCATTCCCCCTATTAATAGCAGTGCAGGCATAGACGTATGATATGTACAGCCGATTGTAATTATAGATGACGAGGATGAAGACAGAGGACTATAAATCCTTAATATCACTCTGATTGTTATTGTTATACGATTGAAGTATTGTCAATGGCTTTGTTTCTATTGCTAGGCGTGGCGGCAGTGTCAGGTCTCCAGATTGTTGGTTCGCCGGCGTCTCTGGACCTATCTCTATCCCTTACATCGCTCTCCTCATGTAGCAATCGATTGATGGAACATAACCCCAGAAGCCGCCATGGTGAACCTAGGTACATGAGGAACTTAACGATAGTCATTTGGCCCATAAGATCTTAATCTGGGAGTGGCATATCGGTGGGACGAGTTCAGCATTCTGTATATCTCTTGTTCTTCAGAACGCTACCTTGTGGTGAGAGGAACAACTTCATCGGGACGAGACTCAGAAAGACTGAAAGAATCCCCCATGTCCACCTGTACGGTTTATAGCAATAGAGAAAGACAAAGAATCATCAGGTATAACAGTATAGTTTGAGTGAGCCTTTGTAATGAATTTTAGTACCTAGATAAAGAAGATACCCAAGCTTATGCCTTGAACATCACAAGCCCAGTGTAGCAATGTCCAGGCGACTCGTAAATCTTCTCCTTTGGTCCAGGTGTCATTGTGCATTCCCAAAGCCGACCAGACATGTCAGCGACATAAATCCTCTTACGTGACTTGTCCAAAGCTAAGCCAATGGCCTCACCGAACCCTTGGGCAATAATCTGTCTTCCCATGTCCTTCTCAACATCTGGAGCCTCACCAATAATGGTCTTCTTGTTGAGGGTGTTGCCCAACGGGATCTCGCCACGGTCTGTCCAGTATAACACACCTTCATCTTCGTCAACCTGCAAGTCGATCGGCTCCGGCAATCCGCTGGCAATAACCTCGATGTCTTTTCGCGAGGACGCGTCAGCGCCGGCGGGAAGATCAATAGAGGCAGAGAAGATGCGACCTTGAAACCCTTTAGATGCACCTTTCTGGGTCCAGAATATCTTATTGAGTTTGTTGGAGATGGCAATACCAACAGGCCAGTACTGTGCATCCTTCACTTTATCCTTCTCTGTCTTCCAATCTCCTGTCTGCACAATGACCTCGTGGCTAGATCCATCTAGGTTGCATCGATGAACACGGAGACCCTCGCGGTCAGCAAAATATATCTTCTGGCTATGCTGATCGATGCACAACTGCTTCGGAGTGTGGACTTCACCCTCGGGAACTAGGGTCTGGATGTTAGACCCATCGAGCTTCGCAGAATACACAGCGCCATCATTATTTGACGGAATGCCCATGGTAGTCCAGTACATCCTATCGCCAGATATGTCGATGCCGTCGGGGATCTTTTGTCCTGTAACAAGAGCAGTTGGACTGGCGCTCTTATTCTCCAGGTTGACCTGGATGATCTGGCCGCTCTGCATCTTCTCCTCGACACGGAGCTCTCCAGGGCTTGCTCCCTGGTATAGGTTGAGTACGAGCAAGTTCGTCTTTTTACGCTTTGGCGGGGGAGGGTAGAGTCCACCTTTTTCGGACTTGTTGCCTAGCTTTCCGGGTTCGATGTAGTTTTTGTGGAGCCATTCCAAGGTCTTCGTTGGCAGACAGCGCTGCTCCACGTAGTTTTGTTCGATATTCGCGACTGTATCGAGACCTACCCTATCCATCATCACACACGGAGCAACAGGCGACTGATATAGATCCTTCCACATTTCGTCGATGGTGGAGGGTTCAGCGACACCCTCAGCAATGACGGCTAACACTTCACGTTTGATAGACGCCCAGATTCGGTTGAAGATGAAACCTGACGACTCTACATGGACGGTGAACGGCTTCAACGCAGCTTTAGAGAGTTCTTTTGTTAGAAGGGCAAAAATCCCATCTGCAGTATGACCGCTGGTCATAAGCTCGACAATCATGGCCTAACCCGTCAATATACTTTACCCAAAATGCTGAACAGCTGTCATAACATACCTGCGGGGGCATCATAAAGTGTGTATTCAACACACGCTGCTTAGTAGCGTCCTGGACATCGTCCAACATCTCGCTAGTCTTGAAAGAGGAGCTGTTTGAACCCAAGATGCAATCCGACGGCGCGAATCTCTCGAGTTCATGAAAAGCGTGGGTTTTGAGGGAAAGAACCTCGGGAACCGCCTCGAAAATGATCCAAGCCTTTTTGACTGCCGTCTCAAGGTCCTCGATTGCCTCGTATGTTCCCTCTCGCCCGTGGGACATGGCGATGTATGTAGTGATATTAGCACGGATGTAGTCGATTGCATCTGCCCTGGATTGTTCGGACGGGTCTCTGATTATGACGTGCCATCCAGCGCTCACGAAACAAGCAGCGATTCTTCTTCCAAGGACGCCGCCGCCGAGAACGACGACAGGTCGTGTTTGATAGTCTGCTGGTACATTCCACGACATGATTGGATTCCAATTGGAAAAGAGTCAGTTTGGAAATTTTGGTCAGTGATTTGATTTAATGTCTTAGAAAGCTCAGGGCTTGAGCATATGCTTTTATATATAATAAGACCGGATCACGAGCGGCTCCTCAACAGCTACCATAGCATGATATACCGCGCCTGTCAAGATGTCAAAGACGGAACATTTCCGTATACGAACACTTACTGTTGCCGAGCAGCCGATCTACTATCTCCTTAGAGTTTATAAACCTACATTTTCATACCGAGGCCCGCTTGTAACCCCGCCTTTAGAGATACACCAAGAGACCTATAGCGTAGTTAAATAAACCTCACTAAATTTCAAAGCTAAAATACAGGAATTAAAGTTTATTAATTCCTAGCAGCTATCTCTTAAGACCACGTAACGCCTGTGGATCAACCTTAATATCCAATTATCGAATCAGATCTTCTCATTTTATTGGATGATTGGTGTGATTCTCTCCAATCATATGTCATCAGGACCCACAGGCGTTACATAGTCTAAAGAGATAGCTTCTTTACAGTTAATTCAAATCAGTCAGAATAAAGGGCAGCTACAGCAGGCTGCTTAACAACAAGTAAAGATTCTAAAGACTTACAGCCATTACAAGCAATATACGGTCGCCCTATATACTACAGCTAACTGCTAGTACCTCTATTACGGCATATAACATATATAAATATAAGTATATTTATTCCCCTACTAATAAATCGGGGCTTCGGCTGTTGGAAAATCACCCTATTAGATCGGTTGAAAATGCGGTACGAAAGTGTAGGCTTATGAACTCTAAGGAGATACTACGCACTAATGAAGTATGCACTAGTTGTCGGCAAGCTCGGTAATTGTATTAGCGCGATTATATACGGCAACTGCTGAAACAGGACCCTATACCGGCTTGCCCGGAGACGATTTAGCTTATTATTCGAGACTCTACAGAGTATATCCACAGTTAATGATACGGCTGGTGACATTGATTAGTCTCTGGTAGGCAACGGGATAAGTGAAGGACACATAACAGGATGAATCATTACGAATCCCGTTAACGTCCGAATTCCGTCCTGCCTGAACTTGATTCTCTGCATTAAACCCATTCAACCTTCGAAATCCCCGTCCCGATTCCCCATTAGCCCACCGAGGTTAGAACTGACGTAGGCCGTTTCTCGCCACCCTGAACCATGCCAAGGCCTCTGCTGTGATGACATCTTTGAGCGGGCGGCGCTTTCAGCCTGCTGCATCACGACATCGAGAGCTGTCATCCATTGAAAGCACGCCTGGTAGACATGGCTGAGATTTGCGGCGTTTGTGTCGCGCCGGAACCTCCCAGCCACGGTGTCCTTGACCAACGAATGGTATCGTTTCAAGGCGGCTTTTCTGTTCTTGATGGCTAAAGGAAGACTGATGAGCGGGAGACTTAATGAAACGGCGAGCATGAGCATTTCGTAATTGGCTAAGAAAGGATGCCGTTTGGGGTGACAACCACGCTAAGCTATCTCCTATCGTGGAATTTGAGAACGATGCTGCTTCGCCCAGATGGTCACACGGACCTGTACCGGATCTCTTGTATAAGGATACATCTTGGGCCTAACGTGTTTGGAGATAGATATATGTTGAACCCGTTTTAGTAGAATTGATCTGTTGCGTGTCTGTGTTCTATTTACAATAGTATATAAAATTAAAATGTCCAATTTGCACTTCTTTTACCGATTTGTTCAATTGTAACTGTCAGATTATCTACTGCCTTTACTGCCTCAACTTTACGGAACGCATCCGGCCAACCGTACTCTCGAAACAACTGTCTGAGATATTGCTTGTCAAGGTCTGTTGGAAACCGTTCGGTTTCGTTATAAACTTCTTCTAGGCTGACAGTACGGTCTGATTCTGGAAAACCCAACGTGTCGATGATAGGTCTGTTTGGCAGTCCAATAAGCACAAGTCTCCGATACATGTACTTCAACGAGTCGAAATAACGTTGTATGAGATGGTCGCCTTGGTAGACGCCGATCTGATCCTGGATAATTTCTCCATCTCTGGCATTCAAGAGTAGATGACGGGTGCCAGCCTCGCTGCCACGAGATATGCAGGATACCTGTTTTGGGTCAACTTCGCCTTCTATTCCCCAATACTCATCATCATTTTCATATTTGTTAACAGCGTTCTCGAAATCCTCCCGTGCGAAAACAGTATAGTCCAGCAAGGTTGATCTAACATGGGTATTGACCCTCGTTCGCTGGTCAAAACATGGGAGATGTCGCAGTACTACAAGATTGCGCAATTACAAAGTCAGGATGCAATAATGATATAGTGTGTTTTGTATTGCGCAGTTGTGTTGACTGGATGGTGCATAACGGCTCAATTGTTGGTATTGGCTCCATCAAGTCTACTGGCTGTTGTAGGGTAGTTCTCTTAACCAACCAATCGTCAACTCGCTGGAAACACGATACTGCTCTTGCTCATAGAAGTCTATCTCTTCCAATGCGGATCCTACCACTCTATCTACTCAGGCAGCCACATAGATCTAATACCTAGCTAATAAAGGCGTACATGCTGACCCAACAGAAGGACTCTGTTAAACGGATTAGCCACGAGATGTTGTGGTACTTCTTAGACGATCCATATATGGCACATAGTTGACTGAATATAGTGGAATTTCTTGCAGTCCTTTATTTGTTCGTCTGGATAGACAAAGGGATCTGTTTGCCACTAGGTGTGGTACGAGGCTACTCAAGCTTGTGTCTTATGACCCAGATCCACACATTATAGCCAGCCGGGAGTTTCATGCAAGATTTGTTAATGCAATTTTCTATTTCACGAAATAAGCTATATTGAGTCGACCGTAAGACTTAACTGGCAACTAGGTTGTCGTCTTAAAGGTGAGGTGGAACCTGTTTCTGAAGCATGTCATGCCACTCTGGAAAGGCAGAGGTGCGTGAATATAGTTTTGGTGTATTAAGTCTTCACTAAGTACAGACCCTTCAGACAAGATATCTAAAAACATCGAGAAGGCTTGGGGTTGAGTTTAGAGATATAAGAAGGTATTACAGATTCCCACTGTACCCTAGTTAATGACACTGAACCAGTTCCCTGGAAGGACTGAATGGCTGAAAAAATCAATCTTATAGCTTCTTTAAAAATATAGCAGGACTCAATATCTAGAGTGCGATAATAGACGTTATTCTAATCGAGGAGATAGTAACGATACGTTAGCTGTAATTAAGTTAAGGAATTCTTCTACCTAGTATTATTGCTAGACTATAATTAACAGCAAGTAGCTAAATACATAACCTTAAATAGTTAATAGTGACTTTATCTTAAATCTAAAAAAATACTTCTTCATATATTTCTAGACCTGCTGTTTTGAGACTTTCCTAATCTTAATCAATAATACTCCTTTCTACTTACATACTTTAAAAAGGAGCATAGTTTTGAGAAATATGCCCTAATATCAGCTGAATTGTAGCCCAGTCTCCAGGGGCACCGCCAATACCGGCCGCGACTGAATATGGTTGCAAGATTTGACCAGCCCTCTGATTCGGACTATTAATAGCGGGAGGGTTTGCGTTAGCATTCCAATCCACAGGGACCATCCTTTGGTTACCAACGTATCTTGACGTGTACCTGTAGAACCACACTCGATGACCTTTAGCTCCAATTGCCCAACAGGTCCTATCCTGAACGTTCCCGATGGCTTGATCAAGATAGTATTCCATTTGTTGGCGTATAGCCGCAGCATTCATAGCATTGTTTTCACCCTTTCCCTCAAAATACGTGAACGTCCGTCCAGCTATATAACCAGGGCCATTCTGGTTTTGCATGAGTTCACTCACAATCATATCCGCTCGTGCTCCATTTTGCTGACCCTGGACAGGGTAAGCTTCCGGATTGATGAGGAAGTCCATGTTTGCAACAGGGTACATAATGTTGAGGATCCTGTGTGAACTGTCAATTTGTTGTTTGATAACTAATTTCAAGAAAACGGAAGTACTCACGCATTCCAGACACCATTAACATTATGCTCGAAATCGAGGTAATTTTGGTTTTGTCCAAGAGCGTTTTGGCCTACAACAGTTACTGCAAGGGCGACAAAGTGAGGACCAAACTGTCCCAATTCGTTTTGTACAATGGCGGGATTTCGGCGACCAGCGATCTGTGCCATTTTGAATGAAGGCTTTATGAAACTAGCGTGATATTTGTTGGATTGCTGTACAAGTGATGATAAACGACAACAGAGATAGGTTGTAATCGATCCTTTATATGAACCTGAACCAGGGCCGTCTCGCATCTTATGATTAACTTCGCATTATTTTTCTATTCTACAACTTCTGAAGAATCAACTCCTACCTAATTCGCCATCCAATAGCTTCGGAGCACTCCAGCTGATGAATCGTGACAAGTCATCTTGGCTGGCTGGCTATAGAGAGCTACAGTTCACGCAAAGGCTAGCGATCAGCAATCAAGTTCGCATGGGTATCGGCCTGGCCCAACTCCAGCAAGCCACGGCGCCTATTCAACTCAATGTGGCGGGCTGAACTTACTGAATGCAGCATATGGAATACACACTACCCATGCATGTCTCAGGGCTTCAAGTCTTTGGCTCCCTAGTACGAGCCGCTATATTTACTGCATGAGCAGAATAGTGATCTTCTGACCTTTCAAACTAGATAGGGAATATTTCCCTTGCAATCCGAAAGACAACTATTGAAAGTGAGGGGCCACACTAGCGGTGTTTTGAGATACTTGGCTGAATAGAGGTAGATCTGACTTCGGTCTTGTCTCAGGCTTCCAGCCATTACAGTGAGACTGTATCGAACGAATCGCCTGATAATTCCATTGAAGAACATGCCATGGACCTCTCATAAATATGATAGCATAGGGATCTTACTTAATTTGGTGTAAAGCCCGGGGGCGGCCCGGTGGCGTCCGCATTAAGCGATTCAGCTCCAGCTCGCCAAGTTCCCCATCAACGTCTTTTTTGTTCCGTTTTGGTGCTCCGTCTAACCACATCAGGACGCTAGCTACCCAGCCTCTCCCACCAGCTGTTAGAACCATGTCTGGAGTTCGTCGTCCAGAGGATAGCATGCAGCCATGGATGCTGAGCCCACGATGAGATTCGAGACATCATCTTAGTCTAGTGCCTACACCTGAAAGCTGATATCCAGTAGTCTTGCGCCACCCTGCAACGGTATGTCGCACGTGTCACATATCCAATACCTATTTTGCCTCATCAGCAAACAAGACATTTACAGGAAAACGAGATCACAAGCTCTTGCCATCAGTAGTTTGCCACTATTACATTTCTGTTAACTCAGTTTGCTGCAAATAGCCGTCTTGGTCGGCAATCTTATCCCTCGGCTAGCTGATGCTACGTATTAGGAATTTCTAGCCCAACCGGGGATCTGCGGCGGGATACATCGGAGCTGAAACCCAGAAGCAGCGTCTGAAGGGTAATTCTACTTCATACTTTGAAGCTGTATCTAGATTTGCAGAGGGCATAGATACTTTGCACAGCGGTTGTAGATAGATCGCGGTAGACTATTGCATTCCAGGTCACATCTCTATACGGCCATGGGAAACGCTCTCAGACCCATTGATCCTCTACCCATAAGTGGTAGGTCGGCTTTGGAATATCCGGTGAATCTGCAGCTACCCGTCAGGAATGTAGCCCCGGCCCTGACCTAGCATCGATACATTACGGCCTCGCCACACTCAGTCACTTAACGAAGAGGCTCTTGAGAATTCCGATCTTGTGGGGTGTTTACCGTTGAGCTGAGAAGGCATTTTGCTGGGGAGTAGTGCGATTCTTTATCTTTAAGTATGTGGTTCTTTGAGTATCAGGCTCTAGGACTCAAAACATATTTTGGAAATGGTGATAAGACCTTTGCATGAACAGTGAAGTCCTAGACTTAACGAAAGTCTGTGACTTCGGAACTTGAGCCTCGGAACTGGAATCAAGGTCCGATCCATAGTCTAAGTGCAATCTTGACCCAAATGCAAGTCAAGTGGGGGCCTTTCTCCGCGACAAATCACTGCACCATGGCTAGCCAGGAATTTCCAGCGATGCTATTCTGTAGCATAACAAGGTCGTATTTGCTGTATTCGCCGAAGTTCATGCATGTTTGTCGGGCGTTTACAAGGGTGATGTATGTCCACTCAAGGTTTTAAAACATGCACGACCAGCTGTAGAGAGATGCCTAATTCCGCCTACCGATTGACATCTACTGAGATAGGTAAAGATAGCCACCATTGGCAAGGTTACTGACCTTTTTAGGATTCCATTATCAATCAAATATCTATCTTCCCTGCACTACGTTATGAACTACTATGTTGAATATTGCCCAATACTCTGGTTCCTCGGATCTGCCGACAGTCCGGTGTCTGGTCACCAAGGGCATGCACATGCTTATCCGACCCTACGACGTCTCCTACAGACTTCATTAGCGACTTGAAGCCTCACTTCTCAAGGCAACGAGTGCGGATACATAAAAGGCAATACAAGACTTAGAATCGAAGCAATTTCTGGTTGGATTCAAGCAGAACCTGCACAGTCCGAACGGAATTGGTTTCCACAAGCACATCGAGCGTGTCGGTAAGTTAATTACTCTCACCGTTTAAGTTATATTTGCCTGTTAGTCAGTTCTGCGCTAACCAACCCTTCAGTTGCAAGGTTAGTTTCAGATTAGTTTACCATAGCTCCTCCTCCCTTTACACTTTTCGCCCGAGTAATCGCTATAATATGTCGCCTCGTAGTTGACCCTGAATATATCTGCTATGTCAGGAATTTCCATTAGAAAGTACTGGTTTAGCTAACGGTAACGTGTTACTCAGCGTTGTATACACCCTCTGCTTTGGCTATCGACTTCGGACTGGCGATGAGCAAGAGCTCAAGGACGCGGTTCGTATCCAAGAGGAGTTTGCGACCAAAGGGCAAGTTGGCAGGTATTTGGTGGACTCGTTTCCAGCACTCAACTACTTGCCCAGCGCAGTCGCTCCCTGGAAGAAAGAAGCTGAGGATCTATTCCAGCTTCAATACAATCTTCACATGAGCAACTTGGAGAAGGGAAGAAGAACCCAGGCTGGAACTTTACTAAGCATATGTTGGTCTCAAAGGAAGTGAGTAACCTTGCCTGGTGCATTGTTCCATATGACGCGCTTTTTGTGATCGATCTCGCTAACCATGACACTGTACCTAGGCCAAGCAAATGTCACTTACCGAGATTGCGTTTGATGTAGGACTACTCGCCGATGTAGGCCTCGACACTTTAACCATTGCTATGTGTTGGTTCGGTGTAGCTTGGGTTCTATACGGCAAATAAGGGTGGATTGCAAAAGCACAGCGAATTCTGGATGAGGTGGTTGGCAGAGACAGACTCCCTACTTTTGCGGACCGTCCTCAGCTTGCATTTATTGATGCTATAGGTAAGTGACTTATCCTCATCACGCCTAAGGGGCTCACTTGTTTTAGAATAGTATACCCACTTTATTTCGTTAGCGAGTGAAACCTTGAGATGGCGTCCCATCGCTATGGGTGGTGTACCACATGCTACCAAAGTAGCAGATACGTACATGGGATATAGTATTCCTGCAGGCTCCATAGTTGTTGGAAACCATTTTGCCATCACCAGAGAGGAATCAGTCTTCGGACCGAATCCCAACGACTTCATTCCCGATCGATGGATGGACAAGGATGAGAATATTTCGGAAAAGGATGACGCAGCGGCCAACGCCAAGCTCAAGGGTCTTCCCCAGACCGGCTTCGGATTTGGCAGACGAGTCTGCACGGGTCGCAACATTGCACGCAACAGTCTGTTCATTATCTTGTCGCGTCTCCTCTGGGCCTATGACGTGGAAGGTGCCGTCACGTCAACCGGTGAAAATTTAACACTGGATGATCTCGAGTGTACGGAAGGCTTTGTTACAGCTCCCCAGCACTACAACATGAAGCTCAAACTTCGGGACGACAAAGCAGGGCAATTCATCAATGAGACTGGCGACAATTGGGATGTTGATCTTGCCCCGATCCTGGACCAGATCGCGCAGGCTAGGCAAGAGGCACAATGGTGTTTTGTTATGAGTGTTCCTATTTATCTATTACTATGTTATGAGTCAACAATTCATCCCAATTCCATCAATCTGAATATCAGTTATTCTTTAATATTCGAACGTTATGACTTCAATTCCGCCCGACCCTTATTGATTGTGTTTTGCCTCAAACGAAAGTTTAGGCTTGTGGGCATCAGAACCTGCACAAACCATGATTTGCTTGGAAGGTTGAATTGATGTCGTATGTAGTCTTAAAGAGCAATTGAAGTTTGGAGTAGCATGACTAAAGATACAATTTCCCTATCATGGATGCTGGCGCCTGTCAGTGTACGTACATTCAGTAGCTTAGTCTTTGTTGGATATTTTACCACTCCGATATGATTTTTTAGACAATAATTGCTGTCTACATATGACATATACTCAATCTACCTGGACGTGCCCCAAGGCTGTACGGGCATTACATAATTCAATTCAGAAGACTGGATCTTCCTAATGCTAAGGTGCAGACTATAGCCTCTGCCTTGTCGTGGCCGAGATCCATGACAGCGTCCAAGTGTCGATACCTCCTCCTTTCAGTCCCAGTGGCCTCTCTAAACTCCCCAAAAGGTCCAAAAGCACAGAAATCTCCGGGTTGCCACGGATCATCCCCGTATATAAATTCGATCCACTTGCTCTGTAGTACCTCGGATATGCGTAACGCGAGCTGATCGAACGAAATGTCGAAGTTGTTGAAGAGGAAGACCAAATCAACGCCGTGATGAGCCCCACTTGAGCGCTGCCAAGGGTTAGGCTGGTCCATAAAGTAACCAAATACTGCCTTCTGAGCCCGTTGTCTTTGTTCCATAATGATTTTTACAGGAAGTGTGAACCTCATGTCGTTAAGGAAATCAAGTGCTCCAGTCTTGCAGGAGGAAGGACGATCTGGGAGCAGACCGTACATCATCTTGAGGCGAGCTGTTGCTTGGTAGTCTCCTTCGAGGTCAAAAGCGTTACACAGGATACGAGGTTCAGTCTCCTCTATTCCTGATTTCCAAAGAACAGACTGTTATTCACACTTAGCAAGGCCGCAGTTCTTTTGTTCTGTGTCAAGGGGGATGTTCCCTACCTCGAACTCATTGTTCCCTATCAATACCCTTTCTACGTGGCCAACACTATCTTTCCAACCTTGCAGGTCGTCCTCCATCTGGAGGTAGAACGAAGTCAACCCCAGAATAGCCTGAGCTTGAAGGATCTTGTTTACGGGAGCTGTACGCAAGGAATAATTGCCATCATTTGACAGATGCTTAGAAACCCTATGGATCATGGCAACTGCAGTCGCTCGTGGCTGTGGAGGCGAAAGATAAAGAGTGCCGGACTGTAAGATGCACTGGCGCACTGGTGCCTTGGTAATCATGTGTGCATGGGTGTAAACTGCGCCAGCACTTTCACCAACAAGGGTTATGTTTCCCTGGGAATGTCAGTGAATAAATCTTTTGCAACGCCGAGTTTGCTGCAAAAGGGCGTATGAGGCACTTTACCGGGTCACCGCCAAATCCAGCTATATGAAGTTTGATATATTCAAGAGCCTGTCTCTGATCTCTCAGAGCCAGATTGACTTGGCTCGTTTCATCTCCGAAGGCAAATATGTTGAGTCGATAGTTGATGTTTACCACAATAATAGGTTTAGAAATCTGGATGGAACGCGCTACCAATTTCGAAGGGTCTGAGTAACAGTGTTCCTTAATATCCATCCCGCAAAACAGAACGGCCAGTATACTTACCGCATAGGTTAGAAGCATTGTCACCAAACGATACAGCTTGAGACCCTCCTGAAGAATCGGAGTCTTGTTAGCCCATGAAATGACTTACAAGTCCTTGGCCTTATGACAGACTAGAACTTTATGCGTAGTTATTCACAAGCAGTCAAAGTGTCTCGGGCAAGCTCTTACCATGAACCCAGACCATAACGGGAAAAGGGTTTTGTGCAGAATTAGTCACCAAATTGTGAGCGGGCAAGGTGATATCAAGATTTAAACAAGCAAACTCATCTTCAGAGCGTGCCGTAACATGCTGGTCTGGCGGGATTCGTAGCATGTGTCTAAAGTCGACCGGGTTTTGTGGACAGCGCGGACTATTTGATACAATTGAGCTTCTGAGCGTGCTGTAGCCACTTGTTTACTTCGGAATGGAAACACCACGTACCCGTAGGAAGTACAGTTGACGACCCCAGACAATAAAGTTGGAGGCTGAGGTGACGCGAATCTTTCGGGTATGGAAGCATATTGTAGTCCCCGGAACTGCCAAACGCCACCAGCAAGCTCCAATCCATGGAGATCTGCCTTTAAAGAGGCATGGTGGAGGACTAGTGATGACTTGGTTTGCATTTTTAAAATAAGTGCCAGAGGTATGTTTTGATATGTGTTTCTCTTTAATTCTAAACAGGAGATGGTTGAGTGGGAGCGCCTGCTGTTTATATTGGCTGGATTCTACATATAGTACCTTACCCTATAGTGTATTTTTCTTTCTGCCGGAGGATTTGCCTAACCACCTTGTAAAATTGTCATTACATAAAGAAGAGAGATTGCCTTCGCTTTGCATATATTAGCTTCCCACTACTAGGCAAAAGGGATTAATAAGAGGACAAATCTATCCCCCAGTAACATGAGCCACTTGTCGCTTTGCATTTGCTTTCTTACCGTGAACCAAATTCTGGAATCAAGACAATTTTCAAGGTCAATACAGTAGAAACAGTGCGAACCAACGTTTAGCGTCCCACATCTGTCCCGCTTCCGTCATCTCCACATAAGCTAGAGTCAAACCAGCTTGGCCATGTTTGATTGCTTCGAAAACACCCTAGCCAGAGGAGGTTTGTGTCGAATTGACAGACTTCATGGCAAGAGTCCTCGACGGCTGGTTCAGCAAAGACCTGGGACGCCACAATGCCTAGAATGATAGCTCTTGATGAATCAGCTACGTGCTATTTATATATGACATTGAATGCCCAAGCAATTGTACTCTCTTAAAGGAAGCTTGCATTGGAGAGAGGCCAGACAAACCAAGAGCCTGAGCAGGCTTCTCCAGAGGGTATACCGTACATTTCCACCGAATTGATCGAGATCTGCGTCAAGCCTAAGCCAGGTCATCGGGTCTTACTGTATTAATCACTTCCGTATATCATCTAGACTTTTAATGTCAAAGGGAAGATAGGCCATCGTTAATTTGTCCAATTCTCTGGAAGAGTATCGACTATAGAAGCCCCCCTACTGTCATGATGCGGACCTCGATCAATTTCGCTGAAATATACGGTAGCTTATTAGAGGACCTGATGGCATGTCAGCTGGAATACCTATGCAGCTGCCGAGATTCCTTTTGGCCGAATTAGTCCGAATGGAGTATCTCACCGCCTCCCCCGCATTTCACTACATACCGTATGGTAGTGCCCATGGATTCGTGTACGCAATGGATTGCCTTTACTGCCGGCACTAAGTTTCTTGTCAAATCCGGGGCAGCCTCTCTACTCTAGCCTTCATACTTGCAACCCCCGCTCTAGTTATGTAAATTACGTAATCTGTAACCATTCACTGTAATTTCTGCATCATATGGTTCATATCTAACACGGACATAACCGATGCCTGTAAACATCTGTATCCCTCCCTGATAGCGACAAATTCTCTAGTCGGTCGACGAGTAGCGACGTCCCTTACTACTTCTCCATGAGAACCTGCCGAATAAGATGAATACCTGCCAGCATTGCGACCGCGAATTTTATAAAACCGAGCACTTGCTCCGCCACCAACGATCGCGTATGTTTCCCTCCATCCCTCACTCAACTGTTATCTTGTCCGACCGCCACAGCCTTCTGTACTGTTCCGGTTGTTGCTTGGTGCTAGAAGCCGCATATGACATCTTCCACTGGTTCCACCTTCTGATGCGCCGTTAGACACAGGCGAGAAGCCATTTCGGTGCGAGGAATGTGGTCGCCGATATAGTCGTAGGTGGGTGTAAACATGGCCGCAGAGCTCTTCTCCACATAAAAACAAGCTGATTGTCCCTTCTCAAGAGATGTATTGCTACGGCATATCAAGTATATACACAAGAAGAACGCGCCCACGGCCCCCAACAAGACGAATAAGCCCTGCAACGCCCCATCAGACAATGGGGATCAAGTTCAACAAGACGATTCTGGTTTGCCCGTCGCCCAAGCTCCCGAATATCCAGAGCCTATCGCCAATCTCTCTGCAAACTGCCTCATCCCAGACAGCATACTAGCTACCAGCACGACGTCGCAACTTGATACACTGGCCATGGCTTCCATAATGCTGTCTCAGCGTGGGACCCCAACTACACCGCCACAACGACTCTCACCGATAACGAGACCTAAGCAGGCTGAGGCCGTACCTATTCAACCCAAGACGTTAGTACCAGCGACGGGATTGCCTGTTTTCGACCACAACACTTCAACCTCGCCGACTAGACATCAACTCGGCCATAATCCGCAAATGGCAAGACAGTATCTCCACTCGCAAGATTCTGGCCGGTCAGGAAAAGAGCAACCGCTACAAAATCAGGATGGCAGTGATTATCAATCTACCGCTATGGATGTTGATTCCAACATTCAGAATACGCAAGGGGTGGCAGGGTTCGATAACATATTCACACATCACGAGACTGAGGTTCCTACTGATGTCCTCGATTTTCTCCATCATGGTACCGATACCGACATGCTCAACATGATGATCGATTTCTCGTTACCACTTTCACTATCTTCTACAGCAGGAAATTATGCAAATTCAACGATAGATCGCATGAGTAGTGTCCCGGACGAACGATTTGACCTTGTTTCACGACTTTGGCCTAAAGGGTGGGATTCAAGGAGTGGAAACTTCCCAACAACTGATTTGCGAAGAGATATGGTTTTATCAGCTGCAAGTCCCCTTCAGAGCGATCATGACGTGTCAAATACACTTCAGGGTATTGCCAATAGTACGCAAAAAACGGAATGGGCAATAGACAGTTTTCGACAGCAACGGCTTTGGCAAGAGTTTGATTTCAACGCTTTTCAAGTACGACGGGACCAGCAGCAGGCTCAACAGCAAGATGTCCCAAGCTCTGGTCACAGAAGATCATCAGCTGCGGACAGCAGCAGTGATGGTGGCGATGGTGCGGCGGTATCTGAAGCTGGCTTCCCATCGACACGCATACTGAATTTAGGCATCGCCGTGGCACTTCGACAACCGCATTTCTTAGGGACTTTTATACACCGACCGACCTTTGAGTCTCGGAAGGCGTCTGATTTATTTGTTTTCTCTCTGTGCTTGCTCGGGTTGATATTGCTGGACTCCGGCAAAATGAAGAGACATATTCAAGTTTATTTGCCGGTATGTATCATGTGTTATGCCGGCTGCCGTTATAATCCCACACTAATTTAATGAATAGGCCGCAATCAGAAAATGCTGTGCTAAGCTTACCGACCTCGACCTAAGACCTGGAGGCTCTAAGAGCCTAATTTCTGTCCTTAGCTCTGCAGTGCTGCTTCTCGGTTGCATTTCTCTTTGTCCAAGCATGGTATGTAACATTCACATCGGATCAGGCATCCTTGTCTTCGTGTTTCTTGGTACTAAGCCTTCTTATTTAGTGGGACCAGGAAAGGTTTATAGCACAAATGTTATACCACCAAACATTTACAGTAAGTACAAATTTTAGCGACGTCTTTTCTCTCATGGTTCTTATTCATTCTGTGCCCAGTCCCTGGTACTAATTAATTAACGTTGTATTTGCAGGTAGCTCAGCTGGTAGGCCTCTTCGCAACCCAGCCCACTACTTCCACAACAACAGACTTGTTAAATCAAGTTACAAGTAAGAACAGCGCACACGTTTCAAGCGAGATTCATGATCTGCGCTGGAGAACGTGGGCTCGTCTTGAGGAGCTCAAGAGGTAAGATACCACTGTTCTCCGTCTTATACATCATAGCTTTGATGAATATTACTCACAAGTACCCGTCCGCAGGCTCACATCTACTCTCTTCATCACCGACGCATGGTGGTCCTACCGACTTGGATCAACTCCTCTAACATCCACCTCCGCGATCCGGTACGAACTACCATGCGCAACCGAACTGTTTAGGAGCCCGTCGGCCAGATCGTGGTGTCGTCTTTTAGAAAGCGGTGCCAAAATAGAACATCCCACATTTGTGATGTATCTGCACACGCCATGGCCACGATTAATGACTAATCGAGACATGTCACCAGTGGGCATCCTAGGCATATTGTCCATTGTCTGGGCCCGTATACTGGATACTAGGTGGCGTATGATGCCTCGGCAACATATAGGTGTAGAGAATCTTGAAGAGTTCACGACACCGATCGACATTTATGCTACAGGGAAACTTGGTGACGTGTTTGGTCCCAGTCTGCAGGATATTTACGACAATCAATCTGAGTTCCTGTTAAAGGACAACCCAAGCTGCATTGTCATGTGGCACTTTCTCAATCTTCAGCTACTTGTCAATACAGAATTGTTTGAGATTGCTGCAGGTCGAACTAACATTGACGACGCTCATTCTGCTCTGCAGCTGATTGCATCTTGGAGTAAGACGCAGGCTGCACGAAGAGCGTGTTTGCATGCAGCTGGAATATACACAGCCATGAGTCGACGGCGGACACATGACGAGTTGATGCTTCACTCGGAAGCATCAATGTTTTTGGCAGCGCTAGTGCTAGGATTATACCTTTTCATGGTTCCTCGGAGCAGCGAGGTAGATGATATTATAACTTCAACAGAACGGACAATGGAGCCTTGGGAGATTTTGGACGATGTTGACTGGACAAAATTGGGACTTCTTGGCTTTGGCTCTCACTCCTCGAATGAAACAGAGGAGGCGAAGAATGAAGTGCTTAGAAGTCAAGCTGGTCTTTTCATCATACAGAGCACTCCTTTTAGTTTCATGGGCACGATTTGCGAAGGAGGCTATGAGAGTGCGAGAATGGTCTTGTTGGAATTTGCCCATCTCATGGGGGATCTTGGCAAGGGAAACTCAGATGGCCTCGGCCAAGTTCTCAAGGCAATGTCTGATTCACTGATCGACCTGGAAGAGGACACCTAAGAAAAGCTACTGTTCTTGAATAGAACTGTAGATCTATAGGAGACAAAGCGTTACCCTCTCTTCATCCTCAAAGTCCGCTATTTCCCTCTCATCCACCTAATAATGAAGGACCCAGAAGTGGACGTGACCTCTCGGTGTGGTCTAAGCCTTGTCGCCGTTCGTCTGTTCTCTTACGGAGGCGGCGAGCTGCAACCCCTCTGCAATGTTGAGGCTGTGGTAGTAATCAATTGCCTCCCTTTGCTTAGCCTTGTCCTCGCGGACACGAGAAAGTAACTTCTTTGTCAAAGGATGAGCTGAAAAGTGATCGGGAAGCCTATCCCAAACTTTAGGATCCGTGCCTTGTGTGTGAATTACACCACATATCTTGCGTGCATATTCGGTAAATAGGAATGTGCGCGAAGACTCAACCATAATTGTCATTTGATCTGTATGATTGTTAGTTGGCTGTAATGACGAGAATATGTAGATACAAGGAAAAAGAGAAAAGCAGTGAACAGAGGCTCGAGGCTGAAGTCACCTACTCTCAAGAATCTTTCGTGGCTCGTTCACCTGGTCAAGGCGTTCGTAGATGTATTCATCGCCGAAACCTCCGTGAGGTGTATGGCCACCCTCATAGCTGCATCCACCTGGCTGGAACTCGTCTGATCGACCCAGTCCTGTCCCGTATATACAGGCCAGAAACTCGGAAGCGCTGTTTCGATGGAAATAAGGAGGCCGGAATGTGTTCATAGCTGTGTCCCAGCGGGGACCAAACCAAAGATAGTCAGCAAGTGGCTGATGAGGATCGAGGGACGGAGCAGTCAGGACAGTGTTGATGCTCGGGTCTGTGTGGTCCACTGTAGCTGTACTCTGCGCAACAAACTTGGTAAGATCATACTGTTCCCCGGTGTCAGCTTGAAACAATCCTTTTATTTTGCGTGGCAATCTATAGCTTCACGGAGTCAATATTACTTACTTTGTACGGCAAGCAGTTTCCATGCCATGCAACTACATCAAACGGACTATGATCCTGCTTGATGGCAACATGCCTGCCTGTGTTCTTGACCACAATAATGAATCTCTCATGTAGGTCTGAGTCAATATGGGCCACAGGATATAAAAAGTCTCTCGGGTTTGCAAGACCGTGGCCTCCAAGAGGTCCCAGATCAGGCAACTGCCAGGCAGATCCCCAGATCTCGGCGATGTGGCCTCGCGCCACGCTGTGGCCCTCGGCAAGATTGACACGGAATCGAACTCCGCGGGGAATAACGCAAAACTCTCCAGGCTGAATAAAAAGCATACCCATCTCTGTCTGCACATCAAGAATTCCGAGTTGAGGGGTTATGAGGTAATCTCCGTCCGTGTTACAGTATGCTTTTCTGTCCATATTCTCGTTGAACATGTAAACGTACAGGGCGATCCCTTGCTTGAGGTTGGGATCACCACTACCGCAAAGAGTGTGAAGTCCGTTGGTAAAGTCTACGCTTTCTTCCTCCATGGGAAGTGGGAAAGGAGACCATTCTGCCTGCTGAGGCAGCGGTTGTACTTTTGGGTTGAGGCTAAGAAATGAGTTCTCGATGTGTGATTTAGTTTCAATGTCGATATAACCCTCTGAACGGATTAATAACGAGTGTCGACTATATAAGTTCATGTGGCCAAGAACTTACCATGCGCAGCAGAAGGCCTTGCGCGGTACATGTAGGTACTGACGTTCAGGTGACGAGGCGCAGCAAATGCAGAGTACGTGATGCCTTCTGGGTATAGTCCAAACCCGCGATCGAGAGGGTTGTTCTGGGCAATTGGAAGCGAACCAGGAATCACCTCTGACTGGAAGCGGTTCCCGAAGCCGCTCTGGTACTCATATGGGTCATTTGCACGAGTCGGCTTGGTCCTGTGCAAGTCGGTATAGTGGAAGACCCTCTCAGGATCTGTTGCAGCATTTCGTGGTGTTGGTAAAGTAGACATATTATTGTTGAGACCGGAAGTGAGTTTCAATAAGATGTGATACAGAGAGTGCTGGGGCTTATGCAATCTTGAATCGACCAATGTGCAGCAGTAATTTGTACTTACTACAGGTACTCTTAAATGTTATTTTCCTTACATCCAGAAATATCACAGGTAGTAGGACTGTGCATGGCTGTACGGGCTTCCGATAAGAACAATTCGTCATCCGTAGATTAAGGAAGCCGTGAAAACATGATGATGATGTGGTCCCACTATGTCCATGTGGGAAAGGCAGAGTAGTCTTTACTCCGCGTATCCCCACATCGGTGTTATTGGCCTTGTGCATTGGCTTATAACAAATAACGCGGGGGACTCACCGTATGCGGAGCGACTGGTGTGTCGATCGTCAATGCCAATGCCCCGTCCTTCCTTGAGATACCGTTCAATGTAATGTGACGTGGGGCCAGGGCTTTATAGTGCCTTTGAGTGTACTGTCTGGGGGCACGTTGTTTGGAACGCTAGCTATTTTATCTCCATCTCCAAAGTTCGACCGCTACGTGTCCATTCTAGCTCCATCTAAGGGGGCATTTTTGATGGTTTTGTTATTATTACCATGGGTGGCACGGTAGCAACGGTGATGAATACAGGTTTTGATGTGGTCAAGAGACTCATTCAAGGAGCTGTTCCTGAAGTAACTCCGAAATTGTAGGTTCCTTGGGCCTTTCTATATGTATGAATCGAAGGGTCCTACTGTAGTTATATTTATTACAACTGAAAAGTCCATGGGGGATCAGAAACTCATTGTATTAGAAAAATATTTGTCTTCATAGCGCACCTTCCCAAGAATAACACGTATGTAGCTGACAAAAAGGCGGCCTAACTATGAATAGAGAAATAATTTAAATCTAATTTGAGGGGCACATTAGCTGTTCCTTCCTCCTGCATCTCTCGGTCAATCACGAAGTCTAACCCAAAGGCTTTCCAAGACAGTCAATCCCTGGTCCCTCTACACTTGGAACGGTAACACTTTCAGACCTAAGATTGATGGTTTTCGGAGGGAACTTTTGATGTCTAATACTGATAACACTATCCTAACATAAGATTAGTGCCTCAGGTTTATAGTTTCCCCGCGTACTAGGACCCTCCACAGCCATTATGGTAACTGGTGTTTTATACACAGTTATAAAATAGTTTTGACTACTCCCGGGCAAACGCACCAGCGACACCAATACCAGTACTAGTTGGAGGAAAATGGAAGTCAGCAAGAACATGGAAACAAAAAGAGTTGACAGAGTTATGCATACCTGGCACACATGCTGATGATTCCAATCTCCTTATCTTGTCTGGTGAGCTCAGCGACAAGCGTAGCTAGCTGTCGCGCTCCTGTGGCCCCTGTCGGATGTCCTAGCGCAATCGCTCCGCCATTTGGATTAACTTTAGCCACATCGAGACCGAGGTGCTCGATACATGCCAATGTCTGACTTGCAAAAGCTTCGTTCAGTTCGAAGATATCAATGTCCTCTCGTAACAACCCAGTGTGCTTATACAACCTTGGTATAGCGTAAATAGGCCCCATGCCCATCTCGTCAGGCTCACATCCAGCGACTTGTGCTCCCAAGAACCGGGCGACGGGTTTGAGACCACGTTCCTCAGCCCAGGATCTCCTGGCAAGAATGGCAGCGGATGCACCATCCGATATTTGGGACCTAGGTAGTATCAGCGTTGAACAAGAGAAACAATGAGGAGAATGACCCACGAGTTTCCAGCAGTGCTGCCACCGTTCTCGATAAAAGCCGGCTTGAGTGTGGCTAGCTTCTCCATGCTAACATTGGGTCGTATCGTATCGTCAGTCTCTACTCTCACGACATTGGGATGACCATTCTGAGTCTCTGCCGCAACGCTGTATTCTACGGGAACGAGCTCTGAGGCAAATCTGCCTTCAGCCTGTGCTTTATTGGCGCGCGTATGGCTCAGAAACGCATATTGATCTTGATCCTGGCGGCTGACTTGATAGCGAGCTGCCACATTCTCAGATGTGATGCCCATAGACATCAAGCAGTCGGCTGCTGATCTGACCGGAGTCGCTCGTAAAGTCGGGCCGACATCGATTGGAACACCACGGGTTTTGTAATTCTTGGACATGCTTTCAACACCACCAGCCATAGCGACCTCAATACTGCCAGTACTGATAGAGTTGGACATGTGTATTATAGCTTGGAGGCTGCTCGAACACTGACGATTGACGGTGTGGAATGTGGTCGAGGTCGGAAACCCAGCATGAAGAAGAGCCATCCGTCCAGTCTTTGCAAATCCCAGCTCAGCGAGGACATTGCCTATGAGTACGTCTTGGACATCTTTGGGTTGGATGCCGGCGCGTCGAGGGGCTTCGGCCATGACCTGTTGCGGATCGCAAGTCAGTCCAGAGTTACGAGACCAAAACAATACCATGCATATCATCAGATGACGGGCAGATTGAGATACATAACGAGAGAAAGAACAGATTTGACATGGGATTTCTCACCGGTGCAAGGATATCTTCAGGCCAAGCAGCTTTGAACTTGCCTTTGAACGAGCGAGTAATTGGGCTACGAACAGCCGACAAAACAACGATGTCGCTAGGCGACTTTGCTCTAAACCCTCGTAAAACGCTAGTGCTCTCATGATATCCCAATCGGGGAAGAAGACAAGATTTGCTTCCAATGTATAAAAGTTGAGAACTCAATAAGAGATTGTTGGCGAAAATTGTCTCGGGTCTGCTCCTGAAAGCATGAATGAATATGGATTAGTCTAGAGCTCAGAACAACATACAACTATCAACACCCAGACTCAGATACGCCTGATGAACTAAGGAAATACGGGTACACAGCTGGCCCAAACCTCCGAGAAACGGATGTGGGGCGGCATTTGCCGCGAAGATCGGGCTAATAAAGTATAGATATCATTTCGACTTTGCTAATTGATCCCACTTGCCCCACGTATACCGAAGAGCAATCGAGGTCAGGATGGATACGGATACAGTCAAGGGATGACGGGCTTCGGTATCTTCATGTATTTCTCTGTGTCTGAACGATCCAACCCATATGTTTTCTGAAACTCATAAGCTGTTTGGAAACTTCATTGGCTGCATCCGAATACGGACGTTCTCTCCTCTTCATTGACGAAGGCATCTTTGCAAAATCTCAACCTATACACGTCATTAAATGGTTTCAGAAACCAAGTACTCCACCATGTCTACAATCTCTCCCGCGTTCGATTTCGGCACAGAAACCCATCGACCTGCATTTGCAAGCTCCCCTACGCCCATGATATCGTACGGCTTACGTTTTCCTAAGGCCGCTCTTGCACATTGCGAGGGAGATCTCTCCAGCTCGAGTATATACATTATCTGTTCCAAATCACTCGCGAACAAGACGGACGCTCTGCTACGACTAATTTCAGAACTGGGCGATCGCGTCGTTGGTACAAGAATCGGCATCGACCCCCACACGCCATTGAACCAGGTGGCAGAGACGATTGAAAATGCTCAAAAACTTGACGTTGACTGTATCATCACCCTGGGTGCTGGCAGCATCACGGATGCGGCCAAGATTGTTCGTCTTGGCTTGGCCAATTCAGCCTCGACAGTTGATGACTTGGACACCCTTTGGGGCACCTCAGAAAGTAACCCTCGGTTACGCAAACATCTGATCAAGCCTACCATCCCTCTTATTCACATTCCCACCTCATTGTCGGGGGGCGAGTATCAAGCAATCGCTGGCGGCACCGACACCGGGATATATGCTAAGCGTACATTCTTCTGCGGTGGTGTCAAGCCCGAGCTCGTTATTCAAGACCCTGAGTTATGTCTCACAACCCCTTCGTGGGTATGGCTCAGTACAGGCATACGGTCTGTCGACCATTGCGTCGAGACCCTCTGCTCCTTACTTTCCAATAAACAAGGCGATGAACGCTCAAGGGCTGCTTTGCCTAAACTTGTCACCGGCCTTCTCCAGTGCGTAAATGACCCATACTCTGTCGACAGTCACCACATCTGCCAGCAAGGCGTTGTAGATGCCATGGCCGCTGTATCTAGCGGAATCCCTCTAGGTGCCAGCCACGCAATTGGTCATCAGCTTGGACCCCTTGGTGTGGGCCACGGTGCGACAAGCTGTATCTTACTTCCCGCTGTGTGCAAGTACAACTATGCCCAGAAAGCAAATGTACAAAGGCAAGACTCTGTACGGGATCTTCTGCTACAGGAATCCAAAGTCCAAGATCTTCTCCAAAAGAACGGCCTGAAATCTGACAGAGTGGACCTGGGCGATATCCTCGACACTGTTATATCTGCTCTTGCGTTGCCTCGATATCTTGAGGATGTCGGTGTAAGTCAGGACAAGTTTGATGTGCTGGCTAACAACAGTCTTGACGACATCTGGATTCGTACGAATGCCGTTTGTATAACTGAGGAGTCTCAGGTTAAGGAGATTCTCTTCATGTGCACTCGTGGTGCACAACAAAGTTCGTAGGCTAGACAGGAGGACTATCTCAAAGATTAAACGCCGAATAGGCATAAAAATCAGCCATCTCAAAAGCCCCAATACAAAGACAAAACATTGAACATCGCGTATGCGCTCATATCAATGTCAGAGGAAATTGTAAAAGTGAGCAGCACTTGGTATCGAAGAATAGAACACAAGTCTTCACTGATAAGCTACAATACTAATGCGATCATGAAATATAATTCATAGAACTAAATCGTTAAGAGTCTAGTATACATTTGTACCTATTAAAGTTTCTACAACCTTTGCTTAGCTATCCCCTGGGACCGAGACAACGCAAGAGTGTCGTCCACCATGTCTCCACAACACCCCAAGTAGTTGACGGGATCGCAAAGTTCCTTGAGTTTCGTATCGGAGATGTTTTGCTTGAGCTCCGGCACCCCACTCAAAACCTCATGCAGGCTAAGATTTTCCTCAATAGCTCGCTTGCAAGCATCGTATACCACATCGTGTGCTTTCTGGCGACCACTAAAAGGTGCCAGACCCATCATGACGGCTTCACCAACGATGAGACCCTTGGTTGAGTGTAGATTATCAGCCATTTTCTTTGTGTCGACGTCCAGTCCTGATAGCACAAATGAAGCCTGACCCAATGCCCCAGAAGCCATGACAAAGAGTTCAGGGATAGCTATCCATTCTAAATGCCATGGCCCGGAAGCCCGCTCGAAATCTGTCACCATGCCATCCAGGACGAGACTAGCATTTGACCTTAGCGACTTGGATGCGGCCAGCATGACCTCACTGGAGATTGGGTTTCGTTTTTGTGGCATGGTAGATGAAGCGCCACGGTGGGGAACAAAAGGCTCGGCCACCTCGCTCAACTCGTTGGAGCACATGATCATGAGATCTAGAGCAACCTTGCCCAAGGAACCACCAACAAGAGCGAGGAAGTTTGCGATCTCGGCAATGCCGTCGCGAGCTACGTGCCACGTGATAGACGAATCATACAGACCCAACTCGGCTGCCATGGCTTTGCGGACTTCGATGCCCTGTCGGCCAGACCCAAGTGACGCTAACGTACCAGCTGCGCCGCCGTATTGAACCAGAAGCGAGCGAGGCTCCAGTTGCTCCAGCCGTTCTCGGTGCCGGTAGAAGCTAGATAGCCACACAGCACACTTGTATCCAAACGTAACAGGGAGTGCATGCTGAAGATGCGTTCGTCCTGCCATTGGGGTATCCCTGTAGTCCCGCGATAGAGTCTCGAGGGCAGCAATCACGCTGTCTATCTGACCTCTGATCAATCGTAGACCTTGTTTCATCTGCAGCACGTGAGCAGTGTCCATGATATCCTGAGTTGTTGCTCCCCAGTGCAAATAACCTCCGTGGTGGCCAATGACTGGAGCTAGCTGCCTGATCAGCGGCAGAATAGGATAGCCCACGATGTCAGTTTCGTGTCGCAGCCTGTCCAAGTCCAAGACAGAGATATCAGACTTTTCGGTTATCGCAGCAGCCGCCTCCCGAGGGATGAGGCCGCATGATGCTTGGGCTCGGGCGAGCGCCGTCTCGGCGTCAATACATCGCGAAATGTAGGCTGTGTCGCTAAAGATCTAATTATTTATCAACAAGTTAGCCCAGGTTCGATCATAGTTTGTTTGGAATTAACACAAGGCGCGCTTACCTCTCTGGCGTCGTGTGTACCTAGCAGGTTTTTGAAGATGACGGAATCAAACGCGCTGATGGATCCCATGGTTCGGAAAGCACCTGGCTGCCGAGATCGGGCGATGGTTGTCAGCGATGCTGACCCTGGATTCACAAGAGAAAATCTGGGGCATAATCGTTGGAGCAACATGATCAATATTTTCGAATTGGTTCTGTACTCTCAGTAAAGCTCTCGTGAGAGACTCAGTGCACATTCTGAGACTTGGCTAGTTCTTGCTAACGATTGGCGATGGCCTCTATACGAAACGAACCCCGTCAGCGCCAGTTTCGGTATCGCGCTCCTCTGGTGTCCCACATCTCATATTTGGCAACTCTCGACGATGTGGAACTTCCCCACATACATCCCCCCTGCGCGGGACATCTTTTTTAGTTAGATTTACCACATGAAGTGGTCAGAGGCCAATCACGAGATACACTGCATATTGCTTAATAGTTCTCGGGATAACTGGAATGTCGGCATCCACTGAAACTCTCCTCCATTAGGTTATCCGATATCGCTCCAGTCAAGAGTCAAGGCGTTCTGTCTTGAACGATTTGTCCATCGCCTAGCGTTGTTACCGGGTGATCGTTAGCGTAGATCAGTCATTGTTCTCCAGTCATTGTTCTCCAGTGGCATCTCAACATCTTCTCCAGTGAACGAAACTATAAAGTACAGAGTTTTATACCCATTGGCTCTGACTGACCTGCAAATTTGCAGACATCAGGATGTAGCCGGTCACCCAAGACTTACAATACAATGATACTATTGTTTTGTTTTACTATCTCGACGCTCAGTAAATACACAATTCTGAGAACCTCGCGAAAAGTACTACCATCGTGGCATCAAAATCATTGTTATTGCTAAGGATTCAATACTGCTGCCTACTGTTTATATACCGCATCAGGGTCGACAAACGGTAGTATAACATGGCTCTGGTACTGAGGACCAATATGAACGTTATGACGGCCCTTGTTATCGGTCTGAAAGGCTCCACGGAGAGGCTCGAATTCGGCCAAGACCATGTGATGGCCTGCAACACGCAGTTGGAGCTTCTCTCCTGCTTCAAACAAAATGCCAGCCGGCCACAATCCGATCTCCATCTTGACAACCTGTCCTGGCTCTAACATTTGCCTCTCGTCGTGTGGGTGGAATGGCCAGTAAGGCTTTGATTTCGCTTCGTCGATCTTTCTGTGGCTAGCGCGTAAGATTCCTGTAGGTCCGATGTATACCAGCGAGTTGACTAGCGGTACCTCCTCAGCCTTCACGCCAAGGTCGCGGAGGGGTATGTTTATGTTCCGGAGCACTTTGCCTGCAGAGTCTAGCTTGCGCAACGACACAAAGACATCCATGTCGTTGCTGTCTTTGGTCGACATGTATAAGACGGCACGAGGATAGCCAATAAGGTATGTGCGATCTTTAAACGTATGTTCAAAGCTTATCTCTTCCTCCTGGGCATCTATTTGCTGATCAGGAATATCAGACTGGTACGAAATTGTAGCATCAGTTGGAGATGGAGACTCGACCAGGTGATTATCCCCTGACAGATAGAGGGTAGTGTATTTAGTTTCACGAAGTGGCCAGTCGGAGAACACATGGTTGACCTCAGGATCCTATTGATCTCTATGTCAGTAAATGTTTTGTATCAACCAAAATTCCAAAGATCAAACATTCAACTTACCTGGTTAAATCCTAATGTCGAGAGTCGGACACGTGGGGTCTTATCCCAGCCATTGTCTTTCTCTTTCAGGTAATGATCGAAATACAACTGGAGATCCTCGACACATTCTTCCGAATAAAGATCGTACCACTCCTGCGTGGGATGAACCCGGAGCCTTGAAAATAGATATTCAGTATTTCCACTCATTACTAGAGAATTGGTCACAAGACCTAC
Source organism: Fusarium goolgardi (assembly GCA_014899075.1). Lineage (NCBI taxonomy): Eukaryota > Fungi > Ascomycota > Sordariomycetes > Hypocreales > Nectriaceae > Fusarium > Fusarium goolgardi. The sequence goes on from JAAVUI010000331.1 coordinate 115,744, forward strand.
CATTTGTTTTCATGTGGAATCTCCTCAAATCCACGGAAAGATCCTACAGTGTGCGAAGCCGTCGAGTAGCTTGCTAGGATGTAGGCTGGAATATTGATTTTAGTCATGTCGACCCTCTTGTCAGCCCAGTAAGCATTCTGGAGAAGGTACTTGTCAAGCATGCCGACAATGTCCTCGGCTTGTGTCTGCCCTGTTGAAGCCTTAGAATTTGGCGTTTTTCGTTGAAGTGATCCTGCTAATGCTGTGCGTAACTGACGTACCGAATAGACAGTCCTGTAGGTAGCCACAGAAGGCCTTGTAAGGTACACCACCCCTGCAAAGACTTTCGCGGTAGATATCGCTAGCCCCCTCCAAAGGGGCAATGCAAGTCAAATGCGGGGGTCTTTCTGCCGCGATAAACCACTGGACCATGGCTAGCCAGGAGTTTCCGACGAGGGCGACCTTTCCATTGCACCAAGGTAGCTTTGCAAGGTATTCAATGGCATCGTAGCCGTTACGGCCGCCTTCGCTGGAATGCCAACTATCGTTTGAGATGTTAGCATACCGTTTCTACTTTCGGTATGAGCTTCAAAGAGAAGGAAATATTGTATACTCACACAAGGTCACCCTCAGAATCAAATGATCCCTTGGGATTTAAATTAACAATGGCGTACCCTCGTGCTGTCCATTCAGCAGGGTCAAGGGCTTCAAACGACTCGTAACCAGAAGTCTGCGAAAGAGGGACACCCACCCTATGAGGGACCATGTCCAGCGTGAAGACGCCTGGTTGTAAAGTACATGTCAACCACAGCGGCAGAAGGAAAGGGCTTTTTTTTTTCTTTTTTTTCTTTTTGCAGAGCTAATGATGGGTGAAGGCTTACCTGTGCCAGTCTTGCCATAAGGCGACCACGCCAAAAGGACAGGAAGCTTGTCTTTAGAAACACTCTCAGCCGGTCGGAACACATCAGCTCGTAGTATGTGGCCATTTCGTGTGATCACCTCAATATCTCTCTCAAATACTGTATCAACACGAAAAGCCTTGCGAGAGGGTTCTTTCCGATGCCCTTGAGGAAGCCTCAAAGTGCCTGGCTTCAACCCCTGGTATTGCGCATGGGGCAAAGAAGGTGAAGGAGAATCCCTCTGCAGAATTTTGATCCCCTGAATAGTGAATGGCATAGTGGCGGTGTTGTTAGAGTGATTATGGGGGATGTTAGATTTGATAACACGATGAGCGATTAATGGGTGCTGATTGGGACAGTCTCGATTGGAAAAGAGTGGCTGGTATGCTGCATTTAACCTTCCATATCCCAACAGCGCTCACATCATCCCACTTGAACCCACACACTGTGACCGAGGCGCAACCCTAAGTGAGGAGGGTCGTTGCTTCTGGGCCTAGACTCCAAGCATTGGCGTTGGCTAGCATAAAGTTAAATTGTCAGGTGAGTGACACGTAGATTGATCCTGGTAAAGAAAGCAAAAGTTCTGCCGTCCATGGCAGCTGGGGTCTTATCAACAAGCCGGACGCAGCCATTAGAAACGAGAAAAAAGAAACTTCTATTATGGATCAATTTTACTTATACCCGAGCTCCACATAAACCACAACAGCGGAGAATGTCTAGATGTTATACTCCCTAAAATCTTCCGCCACTGTAAAAGGGGCCCCAGTTACGGATCTGAGTTTATCTATACTGGTGTCTGCCACCAATTCTCGAAGTACTAGCCCACTAGGCGTGCAGTCAAATACCGCTATATCAGTAATTATTTTAGACACACAGCGTTGGCCAGTCAGGGGAAAGCTGCAATCTGTGAAGATCCTCTTGTTAGCTTCCATATGTGCATGTTGCCATTGTTTAGTACTTAGACAACGCTCAGGAACAATGGTACATAAGCATTCATTGTGACTTACTCTTCAAAATTTTTGGATTTCCCTTACGGTCGACATGTTCCTGCAACAGATGTCAGACACCAAGAAGAATCAATGAACCAAAGATCACTAAGCTTACCATTGTCACGATGACTTTTGTCTTCTCCGGGTTGGCTACCAGGTCCATCGCCCCTCCAATTCCCTTTACCTTGCCTGGCAGCATAAAGTTGGCGAGATCTAAACATAACCAAGGGGTCAGCACTTGGCCGAATGCCTTAAGCCGCAGCTACAGATAACGTACCGCCATGTTCGCTGACTTGTAGAGCTCCCAGCATTGTGATGTCGATCTTTCCGGCGCGAATCATACCGAAGCTTTCATGGCTACCAAAGATGGAGGCACCATCCTGGAGAGTAACCGTTTCCTTTCCAGGATTGATGAGATCTGGGTCTTCCTGTCCCCGTTGCGGGTACTGACCCATTCCCAAGATACCGTTCTCGGACTGGAGAATAACTTCAACACCTTCGGGTATGAGGGCCGGAGTGGCTAGAGGGAGTCCGATACCGAGATTCACGTACATGCCGTCCTTCAGCTCTTGGGCGGCGCGTTTGATGATGCGCTCGCGCTTTCCTCCCTGGTCTGCACCAGAGGCTAGGCAACAAAGGTCAGCAAAACTGCACATTTGAATTAATCTCCCGACGATATCATCAGGCATCGGTCATGGCCGCAGCTGTCATGGACATTTTACGGCTGACTCAGTAGTGTGCTGTGGGGAGCTTACCTGATTGAACAATTTCTTCAGCGGACTTGGCGAATGTGAGCTTCTCGATCTGCCTGGGCTCAGTGCTCAGTATGACTCTGTCGACGTATATGCCAGGAAGATGGACGTTTTCGGGTGCAATCTCTCCGACCTCGACAATCTCATCGGCCTCTGCAATGGTCAGCTTTGCGTTCTTCCCCATAGCCTCATTGAAGTTGTTTTGCGCTTTGCGAAAGGCGCAGTTGCCCAATCTATCTGCCTTGTTCACCCTAACAAACGCTACATCTCCAAGAATCGACTCCTCCATAACGTAGTTTTTTCCGTTGAACTGTCGTGTTTCGCGGGGCTTAGACATGGCGGCAACTTTCTGATCAGGGCTATATCGAACAGGAAGCTCTCCTGTCTGGACTGCAGTGGTGGTTTGAGGGTCAGCTCGGTTCCTTGTCCAAAAACGGCTGAAAGATGCGACGCAGTGTGTTCTTGTGTATTTCCTTAGAATATTGCTTACCAACAGTTCCGTAAGCGGCGGGTGTGTAGAAGGCAGGGACACCTGCAGCACCTGCAGCACACTTCTCGGCCATGGTGCCCTGAGGAATCAATTCGAGCTCGAGTTTGCCAGTAAGATACTGGCTCTCGAATAGTTTGTTTTCGCCAACATAAGATGCAATCATCCTCCGGATCTGTCCTGTTTCAAGCAATTGGCCTTGGAAAAGATTAGTATGTAAGCTACAACACAAAGTATATGCTCAGCATGGTTCTGTGTCCTATTGCACTCACCGAGGCCAACACCTGGCATGCCGGCATTATTTGAAACTACTGTGAAATCTCCAAGATCCTTGCGATCGCGAATGCTGTTGATCAATGTGGCTGGGACTCCTGAGAATCCAAACCCGCCGACGAGGATCGTATCGCCGTTCTTTACGCCATCGATTGCTTTGTTTGCGCTTGGGTAAATCTTGTTGATAGCCAGTTGTCGCGCTGTGGACGAAAAGGTTCGGGACGCTCCGTATAACAACATTGAGCTTAGTGGACGTCGGAATGCGGTTTTATACGTCATATTGTGGACATTTGGCAGCAGATATCTAAACAAAAGGCACAAACCGTCAGTCGAGATGCTCAAACTTGAGCATATGGATATAGGTATACATACACAGACAAAGTTCAAGAACGACGCAGTCTATCTCGATGGTGTCAAGCCGAGCTTACGGGGTAACAGTAATTGCTACAGCAAGTGATTTTATTTTAGGCCCACTTGCATTTTTTAATTGTTTTTCTATGAATGTGGGGAGAGAGAGTGGTCTAATAAACAATGTCTCATCCACATCGTAGTGTAACATAGCACTGCATAATACAGCTCCCAGACACGAGTCTCTCTCTTGTTACACTAGATCTTAACGATTTTCGGCGAAAGTCACTCTTGGTTACATCATGATAGAAAAGTTGCAATTCACTAAACCGGTAAGAGAGCACAGGATACTGAGTGGGCCAGCGGTGAACCAAGACACTAACTAATTGTAGATTCTGTTTGTCGAAAGTCTATTGGTTCCCACATAGAAACCATCCTTGCTTGTTGTGCTCTCTCTCTCTCCAGTAGTCCAGGCATTAGTCAATCTCCACTCGGACAAGGGCTGTCCCCACATGAGCTATTATGTTAGATCTATGTACTCATTCTCCCACACGCGCTGAGTGGGTAGAATCATTAGCGTTTCTGACTTTAGGCACGGAAGAGGTGGTAATGTTGTAAATAATAGCAAAGACTTGACAACGTGCAAGAAAATTAAATCTTTTCTGTTTAATTTCTCCGCGCCGAGATAAAATTTTGACCACCTGAGATATCACGCAATCCGATCATTATGCACGTTTGCCGAACAGCCCGAGGCGTGAGGGTCTTTCAGGCGCCGAGATACACATCGCAGCGTCTGCTTCCATGGCCGAGATGGACTTCGACGCAGTCCACCCAACAACGAAAACTTCCACTCGACAACATACGAGTTATGGACTTATCCAGAGTCCTTGCTGGCGTAAGATTCGCCCGATAACATTCAAGATTCTGAGGAACGTTGTGTTTACATAAATATATAGCCATACTGTGGCCAGATACTAGGTGATTTAGGGTAAGTGGAAAACAACATCATGTTGAGTGCTTGTTTTCTACTAAACACCAGTGAACTGACCTTGGTGGTGTCTAGTGCCGAAGTCATCAAGATCGAACACCCAATCCGAGGTGACGACACGCGAGCATGGGGACCCCCCTACGCCCCATATCAAGCAGATGACAAGCATGGCGCAGGTGAGAGTGCATATTATCTTTCTGTAAGCTTCAGAGCCCTTTCTCAGCATAGTCATTGCTTGTAGGGCAACAGCACACATCTTTCGTGGGCTTATTGTGCTCACTGTTTTTCTACAGGCAAATCGAAACAAAAAGTCGGTCGGACTTTCTTTCAAGGAGGCCAGGGGAGTTGAGCTCTTGCATAAGCTTGCGGCCGAAAGCGACATTGTAGTGGAAAACTACCTCCCAGGAACCTTGGCGAAATACGGGCTCGATTACAAGACTCTTTCCGCCATCAACCCTCGTTTGATCTACGCAAGTATCACCGGTTACGGTCAGACAGGCCCATACAGCGACCGCGCTGGTTTCGATGTCATGGTGGAAGCGTGAGTGCACTATGGTACCAATAATTCGCTCGACTGAGCATGAGGGGTTCTCTACATCCTTCGAAGCTGGCTAACAAGCGTTCTGGATAGGGAAATGGGTCTAATGCATATCACCGGCCCGAGGGATGGTCCACCAGTCAAGGTCGGTGTTGCAGTTACAGACCTCACAACTGGCATGTATGCCGCTAACAGCATTCTTGCTGCCATTATCGAAAGAGGTCGTTCTGGTCAAGGACAGCACCTGGATGTGTGTCTCAGTGACTGCCAGGTTGCCACTTTAAGCAACATGGCCGAGTCTGTTTTGGTAACTGGCAAGCGAGATACTGGTCGATGGGGGACCTCACACCGTAAGTACCATGCGCTTCTAGTGTCTATGAGAAGATCCTGAGTGACTAAACGATAAACAGCATCTGTGGTGCCTTACCGATCTTTCAAGACAATGGATGGAGATATCCTCATTGGTGGCGCGAACGACCGACTTTTTGGTATCCTCTGCAAAAGCCTTGGCTACCCGCAGTGGGCATCGGATGGGCGTTTTGCGGTCAACTCGTCGCGTGTACTGAATCGGGAGGTTCTAGAACCTATGATCGAAGAGGTGACCCAATCAAAACCTACGAGTGAGTGGTTGAGTATCTTTGAAGGTACTGGTCTGCCGTATGCCAAGGTCAACGACTTGAAAGATACCCTTGAACATGAACATGGTGAGTACTTTCCAGATAGTACAATATCATACGATAGGCCTTTTCCTCAAGAAGTCGACTTTGTTAACATGTTCAGTGGTTGCACGTAATATGATTGTTGAAGTTGACCACCCAGCCTGTGGCAAGCTTAAACTGCTCAACAGCCCAGTGAAGTGGTCGAGAACGCAGCCTACTATCCGATCACCACCTCCTCTACTGGGGCAGCATACAGACGAGGTGCTCACGCAATGCATCAGACTCAATAGTAAAGAGATTGACGAATTACGAAGGGCTGGTGTCGTATCATGAGTTGATAACCATTCTATCGTTCGACTTTCGTATCTGTATCACGATAGAATTCTGTAATTGTTCTGAATTACTTCTTGAATGCGATATTGTCCCATTTTAATATGACTCGGGCTATACAAGAAGTGCAGTGAATCTGTCTTATGTCCTTGCCATTTTTAAGACCAACACAATGTTAAAAGGCAAAAATGGATAGAATCCTAGAGCCTATTGGGTCCCATATCTTAACAGACATGGCTTGAGGTTTGTAAATTCAGTTGCATCGAATTGTAGTCAAGTGAATGTAAACTAGGAATATCCATCATTAGGGTTGAAAATATATAAGAGCAGTGAATAATACTACGTACTTGACGCTTAGATGTAGAGATGAGATTGGTCAGTAGTCAAGGAGGGCGCCAACTTCAGAGCACGCTGATCTGAACCGAATCTCATCCCAAGTATCCCACCTGCTGGCTGTTTCTGGGAGTGTTGTAGACCCATATTCACGTCCAGCCCTGCATATTAGTTCATCAATGCCAATACCATTCGTAATGGTAAGCATTCTAAGAAACTCACTCCCGACATCAGCAGTAAATGCCTGCCGCGCCGAAATCAGCATGGCTTGGCCTTCTCGAAGTTCTGTCCACTCAGTCTGGCCTTTTAGCTTCAGCAAAAATGTGCCTTCAGTGACGCAAAAGCAGTGATCGACACTTGTGAAGCTTAGCCACCGATCAAGAAACGGTCTGACTCTGTGTATACGGGAAGACTCCACGGCTGAGATGGAGAACTTTCCTTCGCACTGTGTCTGTCTCACAAAAGGCCGTGTTATTACTCCGCCAAATATCCACCGCGGACACGTCGTGGAATTCAGAGAATATGGGCGTAGAAATGTTGACAGAGAAGCATCCTGGTCTATGGGCTTCATCAGATCGAAAGGACGATACCCACCAACAACGTCAATGTCTTTGGGGTTAGGGATTTCAACGTCTGCTGAATATCGAAATACCTCGTCTTGATCCTCGTCTATCGCTTCCGACAGGGCAGCTGGATCTTCCAGGGTAGTGAGAACCAGCAATTCCGAGTCGGGCATCAATGATTGATAGCCGTATACTGTCCCCTGATGGATCGATTAACTTTCAAGTCTCGAACACACAGAAGCTATACAAGCAGAACTAGCTTACTGGTGGTATGAAAATGAAGTCCCCACGACGCAATTGTTCTGTTTTGTCGCCGTTGAAGAACAGGAAGCACCCAGTCCAGACTACAAAAGCAGCATAGGCGTTCTTATGAGAGTAGAAGCGCATCGATTCGTTTGCTGGGTTCGGCGTAAGGTGAAGGATGGCAGTCTTGGCCGTGTTTGCATCTGTAGATCTGATGATACGGGTTGCACTATCCTTCTCAGGCATCTCAATTACCTCATCAGTCAATCTGAAAAGCCTCATAATCGTCGATTTTTCTACTTAGAATAGGATGGGCCGCAGCTAGCTCAACTGTATAAAAGACCAAGGCTGTAGATTCCAGGTGCACTTTTTGAGGATAGCGATGCTCTAATAAATGGCGCTGATGGGCCTTTGAAACGCGTTTCAGACGCAGGAATTGCGATATTTAAAATGAAAAGGGGCTCTGCATGGGTATCCGTATTTTTTTTTTCAAATCCCAAATTAGCATAGCAGGGAAATGCATTCTTCCAGTCCCGGCTCTTGTAGGCCAATTAATCTTAGTGGGTACAAGTTCAAGCTTTGACAACTAACGAGGATTTGGTGTTAGCAAACACCTGTCAGTTTATAACTTACTTACTACATTACTATTCTAATCAGTTCACGTCACATCACATTTAATAACCCTGACAATGATCCTTGTAGCTCAAAGCAGTAAGAAGGCATAGGATGGACTGAGCAGAAAAATCAATTCATACAGCTGTGATCTTTCAGAAATTGAACTAATGTGTTTCCTCCGTGTATATTTGATCTGGAAGTGCGCATTGTCTCAATACAGCTTTCTCACCATATATTCTTCATGATTCTCTTCCCATATATTACTTTATAAATACCATAATTACAAGCTCCTGCTAACAATAGAAACGCCTAATTTTGCCACAGAGACATACTCGCAACAAGAGCATGTGTTCATTTATAGTGTACACCCACCCACATTAATTAATATCATGCTTCAAATGTATAAAGATTGTATAGAACTCAAGACTGCATGCAGTTTGATATAAGGAATTGGCTTACTAAACCGCTCTGTTGTTGGCGACATGGCCACCCTGAACATTATCTTGTGGGACGTAACCGGGCTGTGCATGATTCTCGGGAACATGGCTCGGCTGGTTGTAAGGTTCTTGGTTAGGATATTTCTCGACGTGGTGCTCCTTGCGACGTTCCCGGACTTCGTGGAAGGCTGCCGTGATGGCATGGAGGAGACTACAGGCGATGTTAGCTCGTTTATCGCAAATGCCAGAGAGATCGTAACTTACGTGCTGATAATGGCCAAGATGAATGTACCCCAAGGCAAGTTGCAGCTATCATCTGTGGTGCCCCTCTCGTTTCCAAAAACGCCCCGTAGACCCCGAGTGTCGTAACAGTGTTTTGGACCAGCAGGGCCACCATCGGGACGAGTAAGAACACTGACAGCAATGAAGGCTCCAACAAAGGCAATGTCCAGAAGAACCCAAAGCCAACGTAGCCATCTAGGGCCACCACCCTTGAGAAGCAAAGACATGATCATGCCAACAAGCGTGTACAATACAGCGGCTGCAAGGATGCCCTCGACCGCGCCAAAGGCAGCACTGACACCTCGTCGGGTCTTGATAACGTTGACGATGTTGTAGACCTTGCGGAGACGTGCGGAGAAGAGTCCGAGGGAAATGACGGAAGAAAGGAATTGTCCAACGTGAGTCAAGCGGAGGAGCCAACGGTAGAGACCCGAGTGCTTGAGCTTCTCTGGAACCCAGCGTGTCAAAAGACCCGTTTCGCGCTCAGGCTGATACGTGTTGCCATAGTCGTTACGCGCAGCGGTGCTATCGTGGTATGCCATAATGAACCAGTCGAATGTAAGGATGAATGGCTTGATATTGCAAAAAATAGTTGTCTGTGAAGCAATATATATAAAGTCCAGAAAGTATTAATTCTAAAGCAGATCTCCCAATACCTGATTAATTCACCCATGACGACCATTATCACAAGTGACAAAAGACGTCATGACAAAGGTACAAGCTCATGACACGCATAGGGGCGTCATCCGAGTCATTACAAGGATCGGCGCGCCTACAGCCACTCGTTCACGTTGTACAAGTACAACACTGCAATGTCGGATGACGGCAGGGGAACGCCATTTTCTACCACTCGACTAGGAGAATTATCCTGATTATAGATGGTAAACTTTATTGAACACTGACGCGCTGAACCCACTTATAGACAGAACAAGCGCTTCCTTGTGTCGCTCAACTTGGCCCACATTAGCTCACCTTGGCCTACGACTTTTCTTTGCCGTGGTGCCGAGTCCCGTAGCTATTGCGACAGAATGGCGTACGCCAAGTTATTAAAGAAACATAGATTCAAACAATTAAGGATGTTTAGGTACGGTCGTTCGCCAAGTACTCTCTAACTCTTATCATGCAGACAGAATACATACAGTGTTAGAAAGTACAAGCAGGGCCGCATTGGCCTACAGAATGATTATCTATTATACAATCTCTCACCATCAGAACTTTGGGCAGACCTACCAGGTAAATACGCTAGGACAGCTCATGTCTCGAGGCGGCCATAGTAGTCAGATACACGCTAGGGCGTTAGTGCATTAGTTGTGATCTTGAAAGTGGAAATTAGTCCCTTGCCGGATAAGCTTAGTGAATGGGTAAACTTTATCTTGAATGAAGAACTTTATCTTTCGGGATGTATCTTTCAGCCGTTTCTTTCGTTGACATCTCCAGTCTGGCAATACCGCCTGTAGGCCACTATGCCACCTGGTCACTTCTGTCCTCTTATCAAATGATCAATCATCATTGCCAGAGCAAATTCGGATGTATCTGGGGTAAATGTCTGCGTAAAATGCTGTTTGGGGTTGACCGCGGTTTGCAATACAGACCATGTTTCTTCGGACTTCTATGGGTAGTGGTTGTAATCCTGTTCCAAATTGTCCTTAAAAACAACGCCTGGAAAGAACATTCGCCTGTAATTTCAGATACGACACTTCAGGAGTTTTCGGATTTCCGACGCGGAGAGGTATTCGACGCCGTCATTGGTGTGTCTCAGCTTTGCCAGGGTTAGACTGTGGCTGTACTGCTCCACTCAATTTTACTGGCCGTATGACGGACGGTAGGTAGGGTAGGTTGACAGTTTTCCTGGACGTTGACGCGTTTCTACGCGAAGTTTCCACTCATGTCGTTGTTGGTACACACTCTACTCCATACTCCGTGCGGATAGAGAATGGCGGAGACGCCATTCTCTTACCCTATATGGAGTCAACTACTAGGAGGTTCCTCTTATTGTCACGATGAACGATGCCCCCGTGGATGGCTATTTATTTGGAATCCTTCTCGAAGATATCAGCGAAGATTATGGATGTGTCTAGTATCTTATTGATAGTGCTTGTCTGCCGTGTGGGTCTTTTCCAATAAATTGTATAATGTTATTCATGGTCCTGGAGGGAACCCGATTTCATTTTCAAATTTGACAAATACAGGTGGTAACTCTTGAAGCAAGGGATATCTGCGAGTCTCACAAGCCAACAGAAATACCTCTACCCAGGCATACGGATAAAGCTATCAAACTTAATCAGATACAATTCAGCTATAAACTAAGTATCCTAGAGGGAAAATTAAAGATCCTAGCGTTGATTTAAGGATGGATTTGTTTTTACCCTCAAAGGCGTACGAAAAGACAATCACATCCTGGTCAATCTCGTGTGGGAAGAAGGCTTGAGCTAGTGCTCCATCATCGTCCAGCCCATTGACTCGGTATACGATATAAAAGTTTGCGGTCTCCCGATCAGTAGCTTCGGAGAAAGTAAAACCGATTTGGAGCTTAGCCCAGGAATCGGCAGCGGTTTAGAATTCTTTGGTTACGAACCTTGCCTTGTTGGTATCTGGAATGGTATCCATCTTGACAAAGTATTGGATTTTTCTGCCACCAGGTGGTGTAACGTCTCACCGTGGTATGATGGGGCCGAAACCGATGACGAGGGAGTCAGGCTTCTCTGGGGCGTTATCACCAGTGGTGCCCTCAAGGTTGGAAATAGGAGCAGGGCCCCAGCTTGGGTCTGTATCCTCATGGGTACGACAGGAGTACCTGACAGGTTCAGACACGGTATTGGTAGCCATGGCAGTGACTGGGTTGGTTCTACCAGAAGATAGAGCTGTGGCGGCGCGTTGGTTGATGTTGCCGCACCAAGGCTTACTTGGTTGAGCCATTTTGGAAAACAGAGAAAGTAGCTCTGAGTGAGTTTGGGTATTTGATAGCAGTAGTAAGCAATTTCGTGGAATTCGTACGTATTTATAGTCGAGATCTCTAACCTTTATCCATGAAACAACATCACAAGTTTTCGCAGCCGGCCGTTTCCGTTGCCATAATATGTACACAAAATATTTAAGAATAACGAGGAACACATTTTAACGATCCTCAAGGACTCGAAGCAAGCTTCTGTCCTTTTCGAACTCTTCATCACCATCTGTAGTTCCGCACTTGCTATAAAAGAGTCATACCCCGCTTCAAGTACAGCTTAGCAGAAGCATTTTCTATCACCCTCATCATAGAGTTCAGCCGTTGCTGTGTTGACAGATGCTCTATGAGTCACATGAGGGTTTGTTGGGAAAGTTAAGTATTGAGATAGATAACCCACGATTTTGATGCATTAAGTTTTTAATCTGTATGGGTCTTTTAGTTGAGAACATTAAGGAATATTGAGAAGGCTTGGGTCTTTCGGAAAGGGTCGTGATAGAGTTTGGATTCCCTTTCATGCCACATGAATACCTTGAAAGGTGAGTGCCTCCTTGAACTTTTTTGGAAAGAGAGGAAACAGTGGATTCTTGACTCTACCTCTCAAATTAAGAGCCACACACATTGTGTCACAACGATCGCGAAAATACGATATATTAGTCAAATAAAGTAATGTCTTTGATCTATGATCTTGAAAAAAGTCAAGAAGAACAGCGTAATGAGGCAGCTTGAGACTCAATATTGAGTTGCTTCGCTAAAGAAAGTGTGCCGTGATGGGAAGGTGCGATCTGAAATAAGCTTTGAACCACGTTATATGTTCTACCTTGGCTCAGAATGGAGAAGAAACCTTAAGGGAAGGAGGGTTTGCCGCAAGGTATAAAGGTAAGCTCCTTCCCAGACTCAACTTGAAAGGTCTTACCAGACAGAACTGCCATCCACCTCGTTGCAACAAAACCACTTTCACCAGCACTTGAAATCCAACAAGACTTCAAAATGACTTCTCAAACTACACGACACGACATTGCATCGCAAGATGCCATCGAAGACTCAATTGCCAGCTATCTGTCAACTTTTCCAGGAGCGCGTCAAGAGCTGGTCAAGTTCCTGGCGTACCGGCGACAGAACGAGACGCCACAGATTTTAATCCCCCTGGACGAGCTCGAGCTAAGATTGGAACTTATAAACAAGATCGTCAAAGGACAAAGAAAGGTTCGAAACGCTGAAGATTGGATGCTCAACAAGATTCAGTTCAGCTACCTACTACGTATGCCAATGGAAGACCTTAGAGTATTCACTTGTTATTGCCAACCTGAGTTCGCCGGTCTACCGAGTATCCACGTGGGCGTACCTGTACTCAATACCTTTGGTACTGTGACAAGACACTGTAAGTATAACATGTTTCTTTTCTATCTTTATCACAGCGTTCTAATATATCTGGCAGTCCTCCAAAAGGGGCGATTCGTACCAACGGCTAAGGACGAGAGCAAGGCCAAGTCCAAGGCCGAGAGCAAGGGCAAGGCCAAGGCCAAAGACAACGAGAGCCTTCCGAACCATAGCGATACCCAGCTCAAAAGGCCTTTTGATGAATCGAATGCCTCGAGCCAGAGGGCCCTATCACGATTGCGAAGCGAAACAGTCGAAACAGTCGGTTCTAAACCCAAGATCGATCGAGACCGAAACACAATCAAACGTTGCTTGGACCTTGACGAGCACACTTGTGTTATCACAGGTCTCGGAAATCCAATGGTTGCTCACATAGTTCCATTTGCGTGGAACAACTCGGATAGTAACAGAAATCTCACCGAGACGCTGAAATTCGCCCTGGCGTGCATAGTGCCCAATCCGACCCGCGAATTAGTCGACACACAATTTAAGAAATTCTATGAGAGTAAGGGCGCTTCCGACAAGACATGGAACGTCATCGCCCTTTGCCACGACCTACACGAGCTTTGGGGACACGGGATCTGGGCTCTGAAGTGGCTTGGTTCCGTTGAGCTGGACAACGATCCATCGAGATCTCGCATAACTCTTCAGTTTCACTGGATGCCGCGAAACATCAAGATGGATAGCACCAAGTACACCCCTCTCACAACATTGGGGCCCGAGGCAATAACAGTAGATGGAATCAACACCCTTCAGCATGAGCTAGAGCACAAGTATGGCGGGGAGCAACACTCTTGCCCCAGTCGAAATTGCACAACGTGCCTTGAAGTAGCAAACATTGGTGCCCGAGACTGCAAGTCTGGACAGCCAATCAAGACAGGGGATATCTTTACTATTATCCGATCCACCGAAGATGTTGACAAGTGCAAGCAGGCGTTCGATATACAGTGGGCCATCATCTGTGCCGCTGCAATTTCGGGACGTGCTTCAATCCCAGATGACCTTGACGACTTGGATGACGATTCTGATGGAAAGGTCGAGGTGTTATCTGCCCAACAGGACGAATACGATCTTGATGACATCCCCTTTGATTCCCAGAAACGAACAGAGGACTGGGTGATGGGAGAGGGTTCAGGATCAGGGTAGAGGCCGGCCTTGAACCCCATCGTTAACACACCTAGGAATCAGCCAATCGAACCAAAGTCACCGCATCCTCCTCTGGGCACCTTCACGCTTCCACTAAGAACGAAAAAGGATGCAAAAACAACGACCAAGGTCACGCTAGAGACAGTTAATGATTGCGAAGACTCGGAGAATGTCAATCCTGAATGTATTCTATGATAAGTACAGTTTGTCGACTCTGGCGTTTCACAGTCTTCCCTCTTCTTCTTCTTCTTTTGGCGATGAGCCACCACTTTTCATCCCTATTACAGTGTCGGCATTCTTTGTGTCTCTACTTCTGCGGACTTATGCATTCGAAGCAACTCGGGCAATTGCCGAGGACAAGACATTCTTCCGGGATCACACAGAAACGCATGTAGTGAGATTGCCGGGTGCCTGGTAACAGTGGAAAGATTGGTCTTAGTCAGGGGAAGAGAGCTCGCTGGCTCGGACTTCAGGGCCATTCCATCGCAAGTGACAGCCTGCAGATAAATGAGGAATTAGCACAAGTTAACGTCATCGTGAAGAAAGTAATTGCCAAGTTCTTAGGATCAACTTCAACCTGCGGTGTAGCACTGTTAAACTTAAGATCATCCCATGACCGCCACCTGCACCTTCGACATGGTACACGTGAATGCTACGGTCTCTGATAATTCTTGCTGTGTGTTCGAGAAAGCCCGCTTCGTTGAGGCCATCGGTGTGGATATGGCATTGGATGTCCTGGTCTTCGCAGACACTGTAATCATGAAGTCAGCGTGGTACATTCCATGTTGAGATGAGTAACTCACCTCAGACAGTTCTCAACTGTGGAAGGTGTGCATCCAAGATCCTCATGTAGCTGAAGAGCAATAACACCCGCGTTGATCTGATCTAGGAGACCGACCTTCTCGGAGTCGCTGCCCTTTCCGACAAGACCAAAGTTGACGGGCAGCTGATCGCATGCTTGCATCATTTGTCGGATATACTTCTTGCTCGCTGTGCCGTTGAGAGCTGTAGAAGAAGTACTGTTTACGTCAGTACAACTATACAACTTGTGTTGAGGAGCTAACACGTACCTTGGGCCAGTACCGCCTCCAAAGAGAGTCGTTATACCTGATGAGATGGTCTCGAGTGCCTGCTGGGGACAAATGTTGTGGACACAAGTATCAACTCCACCGGCGGTAACAATCTTACCACCAGCGTTGATGATATCCGTGTTTGATCCAACCACCATGTTGTCAGAAACACCATCCATCGTATTTGGGTTGCCGGCTTTTCTAATCCCAAGAACGGTGCCGTCTTTGACACCGATGTCAGCCTTGAAAATTCCAGTCCAATCAATGATGACAGCGTTGATGATAGCCAAGTCGAGGCAATCGGAATCGGCGCAGCCGCTTGTAGCTCACATGCCATCGCGAATAGTCTTACCGCAAACCAATGTGCACTCGTCGCCATAGAAAGTATAGTCCTTCTCAACTTTGACCCAGAGGTCCGTAGACCCAAGACGAATCAGATCGCCTGCCGTGGGGCCATAAGCAGAGGCATACTTCTCTCTACTAATTGAGCACGGCTGAATAGCCTTTTGCTCCTCCAACGCCTCAGAAGAGTGCAGGTAACCCGCCTGTTGCAGTTGCTTCAGGATCATCTGGACGCTGCCACGGTTGATTGGACCTTTGGCAAAAACCAGTACCACCTTGGATAACCTTTGAGCCTCCAATCTGCACCAACGTGACGGATTTTGGTTCGTCGGGTTCGAAGCGCAAGAACTCTCCGGCTGGGAGATCAAGATGGTAGCCATAGGCCTTTTCACGATCAAAGTCAAGATCGGGGTTTACTTCCATGAAGTGAAAGTGGGATCTTACCTGAGCAGCTAGTCAGTTCGACGCTTAAGCACGCTTTGCTGTGTGACTTACATGAACCGCCCGAATCCCCTTGTTCGTGACAGTCAGTCTCAATCGATCACGACCCGCATTGAGAATGATATCTCCGGTCTCCGCTGGTCGGATGGCACCTGGCATCGCCAAAGGATGAAAGTCGGCCTCATCGACAGTGGGAAACAGGTCTCCAAGGGGAACTGGAAGGAAGCTTCCATAGAATGCCATCTTCAAGTCACCATGATCAGTACTGATTGGGTTGCGGATAGTAACCAAGTGAGTTCCTGTCTCAAAAGTGCCTTCAACCTGCATCTGCTTGCGTAGCCACGACAGATGGATGAACATGTCTTCGACCTAGAATCCCTTTGCCGAGTTTCATGAGATCGGCGACAAAGTAATTTTCGTTGTGGATGATCTGATCAAGTTAGGAACATCAACAGCCGGCATTTCAGGAATGGAACATACCTCTTGAAGGACCGTAGCGATAAGAGCCTGGAAAAGTTTGCCTCTATCAACATCTCCTCTTGAAAATTCGGCTTACACTGGACTCTAAATGGTTCAGTTTCTTCCCATGAGCCAGTCGCTTCTGTGTAAGGTGACCAGCCTGTGAGACAAGACAAGTTTCTCGATCTTAGAAGAGGTTAGTATTAACAACGTCCAGCGGCTAGAGTGGTCTGTACCTCGCGGGGTGTGTAATGCATGCTTGCAGATTTCTTGAAACGTAGGATGACCGGAGGGACTTTGTGTAAGTGGTAACTTGTCGAAACAGGTATCTTGATGCCTTGCGTGGTGTTAATGTAACAAGTCGAAAGATTGCGGTCTTGATAACAGTTATATATAATAATTCCAACATGATAAAGATGAGTTGATGATACAATTTCTTAATTGCGAATTCGGCGAAATGAAAGCCATTCCTTTAGGGACTTGTCGCTCCCCGGAGGAAAATTGTGGCTACCGTGCGAAGTTGAAGGCGACTAACAGACCAATACTTTCAGCGAAATAGCGCCGAAAGTGGTTGGAATGCATTGCCCGTACCTAGTTCTGCCGCGGTTCAATGTAAGCAACTTGTACCACTCCATGCGACACAGTGATTTACCCAGAACAACTAGTATGAAATCTATAATTAAACTACTGAGACTGAAAGTCTACAAGCAAGAGAAATAAAAAGAAGAGAAGCAATAGGGCACACCATTCCGCCCATTCTAATGTTGTCCATCCATCCCATTCGAACCAATCCATTCTAAGACTCCGCCTTCTTTGTAGCCTTGGTCCTGAGCTTCATCATGAGATAGACAAGCCCATAGATACCAATCACAAACACAACAACAATACCTATAGTATTCTTCCTTCAGATTTAGCGTTCAAAGGTAATCCTCCCCCCAGGTGTATTGACAAACTTGACAAGAGGTTGTAGCATCTGGGTTGAGAAGGTTGGTAGCCTTACCCATACCACCCTGGTAGTCGGAGAGGTACTCGGCACAGGTGGTGTTGGAAGGAGGGTCGAAGACGGCAAGTTCGTCGGGTTTGCAGTGGACGGGCTTGTCCCAGGTCGTGAACATGAGGAGCGAACTCATAAGGTAGCTGAAGGGATCGATGTAGTACGTCCTATAGCATTATAGTTAGACAAAGATGCCTCATCACCATCAGATAGTCTATCACTTACCAGTATCGCCAGAATGGTACAATATGACTATAAGGTATCATGACGCCGCAGAACGAGACAAGAGTGGTGATCACCAGAGGATTGACGAGCGATGCAAAGACAGCATTAGGGGTATATGCAGCAATCATCTGGCCGATGCCAGTATACAAGCCTTCGTACATGACCTGAAAACTTGTTAGCCGTGCCAAAACTATGCCCGTTGCGAAGGGGAACTTACCACGAGAAAGAATACACTGCCTGCATGTCCAGCACCGGTGGGAAGCCCGGCAGTGAAATACCAACAACCATAATACAAAAGCGCACAGACAAGCAAGTACGGAATCTTTGATACAATCAGGCCAGTAACAAAGGGTGCCCAGTGATACATCTTGCTCTTCTTCTCCCTCGCCTTATAAATATCCCTTCGATCAATAAACAGAGGCTGCAATTGCGCAATGATACCCGGCGCGATAAAGATGAAGTTGAAAACTGTAAACAAGTTTTGCTGAAGATCTGTAAGACTGTCACCAATCTGCCAGAAAGTAAACCTATTGAGTAGCGCAAGACTGATATGCATGGCGAATTTGTTGTCGATGTACTCTGTGTTTCGGAACAAAGAGACGTTCATTCGGTGCGTTACAAGTTTGACCTGTGTCCACATCGAAGCTGCGAACTCGTTGCCGTCGTCCTTTGTACTTGATGGTTGAGATGCAGCCTCTTCAATCATGTGGTCCAAGTCTTTCGTGAGCTGATCATGTTCTGGCGACTGTAGCCAAACCTGGTTCCAATCTGTATCTTTGTACGGTCCACCCTCACTCGATACAACGTCAATCATGTGTTCAGCGGGATTAGCTTCAGGTGGGCATGTCGCCCCATAACGACCGAAGTAGTCCTTCACAGTAGCAGCGTTGTCGCCAATATCACCAAAGTACACAGTCTTTCCGCCTTTGGTAAGAAGTAATAGGACGTCAAACTGGGCAAACAACTGTGCAGATGGCTGATGTATAGTGACCAGAATAGCCTGTCCAGCTGCTGAAAGCTTTCGAAGGAGGCGTACTGTGTTGTAAGCAGCCTGCCCATCGAGGCCAGACGTTGGTTCGCCGAGAAAGATAAGAATGCTAGGCTTTGCAACCAACTCAATAGCGATAGTGAGGCGCTTTCGCTGTTCAATCGACAAGCCATTTCCAGGACGACCTACAAGCGTATGTTCGAGATCTTTCAGCTCCAAGAGATTAACAATGGTGTCAACATAACGCAGCTTGTCTTCAGTGGATACATCGCGAGACTGTCGTAGTAAGGCAGAGAATTCGAGGGCCTCGCGAACGGTTGCCAGAGGTTCGTGAATATCTAATTGCTCGACATATTCAGCTGATCTTTGGAAAGAAATAGGAATAGGTCACCCGTCGACTGATACTGATCCATGGATTGTTCCTTCTGTTTTGCGCTGCGCGAGGACATCGAGGAGTGTTGTTTTGCCGGCACCTGAAGAACCCATTAAAGCGCTAAGCATACCAGGTTTCACATAGCCTTGAACGTCATCGAGGAGGACAAGGTCACCATCTGACGTTCCAACAGTATATGTCAGGTTTTTCTACGTAAAGATGCTCCTATTGCGCATAAGGTTTCCGTCGACTTCACCGTCAGAAGCTCCATTTCCACTCTCAGCGCGCGTCTTCTCAGTTAGAGTTTAGTTGTCCTTGGACGGAAGAAGTTGTTTGGACTTCTGCTGTTGTTCTCGAGGAATAAGGAGGTTTCGACTACCTTCACCGAATTGTTTCCATCGCGACGTGAAGAAGATAGTGAGACCAACGTAAAGAACCCACCAGGCACAGTTGATGCCAAAGTTACGCTAGATGTGGCTGTGACTGAATGACATGTGCGAGAGGTAGGCATCGCCCGTGACAAGTGCAGCTCCTGGTTCAGCACCTCCAACGCCAGAGCATGCCTGGCCCCCATTTCCTCCGACGTATCCGGGACCGTTGGGGATAAGATACGGACCAGCACAGGGGATCTCTTGGTCATGGAACTCCTTCCCAAGAAGCGCTTCAAACCCATAAGCCATGGGATTAATCCAAAAGATCCAAGACAGCCAGGGATGCATCTCGGGCTTGATTATCATGTATCCCATGTATACGAAAAAGGCAACGGTAGAGAGACCAGAGACTTTCGTAGCATCGTCAAAGGTTGGGAACGCAGCGCCTATGAAGCGGAAGAAGGCTGTCATGGTCCGAGAAGTGATATAATTGGTGGCGAGGTATGTGAAGAATGCACCGCTGTAGTCTTGAGACCAACGAGAAAGTAAAGAACCAGACCGAACTGAATGACCTGAAAGGCCAAAATGGGCAAGTCAGCAACAACCTGCGCGATACAAACAGCCGCGGGATCATAGAGTGCAAACGATCGATGTTTCGCAAGGATAGGTCGTCCAGTAAAAGAATCCGTGACTTCAGACAACGCCAACAAGGCATTGTACAGAATGGAGAAGAACAAAGCACCACCTTTGAGGAAAAGACCAGCCGAGTTATCGGGTGCAGAGTAGAACGAGGAATGCCTGGATCAGAGTCGCGCCCTGTTTCATGAAGAGTCTTGACTTGTCACCCCACATGATCTGATACTGTCTCGTAACAGCTACTTGGACTTGCATGGCTAGGTACGCAGTGGTTGGGGAGTTGGCAGGTGCATACTTCTGCTTTTCGCGGGCTACCATCTCTTCAAAGAGGGCCGTGTTCTCGGCTGCTTCATCACTGACGTGATATGTCTGACACTCCTCAATCATCCTCGCTTTGATTGCAGACTTATCGTAACAAGCACGAACGCCATCCGCATCACGGGGGAAGGTATTCTCATACCCCGGCGCAACACGCCTCTCCGTTGGAACAGTAACACCCGACAGAAAGTCTCCTCTGTTGGATCCCGAGTCTATCACACACCCAAGGTCCTCCATGAACGGAACAGCATCTCTCTGCGGGCCATAAAGGATCTGCTTCCCCTCATCAAGAACAAGAACTTTGTCAAAATGCTCATAGATGCCATTTACAGCTTGGTACAGCGTTACAATCGTCTTGAGACCAAAAATGTCAGTCATGGCTCGTATAGCTCGGACCCATTCCAGTGCAGTGCTGGCGTCAAGACCGCGAGTAGAGTTATCCCAGCAAAAGGCACTGGCTCGCGTAGTAAGACACTCGACAATGGATATACGTTTGCGTTCGCCGCCGGAAACACCGCGGATGAAAGCACCGCCGACTTTAGTCTGATTTGTATTAGAGATGTTGAAGGGTCGGAGGAGGAAGTCTTTGTAGAATTGAGCGTATTCTTCCGGGGTCTTGATACCGGGTGGTAAATGAAAGGGGACTTTTATCCGAGCCGAAGTCAACTGTTGCTTCAACTGTCAGACTAGGGAAGAAGATATCCTCTTCGGTTTCCATGATGATTTGTCCTCGATTAGCTTTCGCTTCTTCAGTAGACATATTACCAAAATGAACATCGCCCGAAACCTCTTCATAACTCCGTCTATTATTCGCAAGAACGCTCAATAGTGTCGTACATCCGCTCCCTGGCCGTCCAAGAACAAGCAGCATTTCGCCAGGCTTGACACAGCCGTACGAACCACCAATGATAGTCTTCATTGGAGCGTCTTTGAGACTGATGAAAAGGGTAGAATTGGGAGACGCCGTTTTCGTTAAACACTGCGTCGCTGCCTATGCCTTTGACGGTGAGGTTTTGCCAGATAACACCCAGTTTGCGGGGCTTTTGGCCGACTTTTTCTTCGCGGTCGCGCATGGTTTAGAGTTCGGGGGCGAGATGCCATTGTGTTGTTGTGGTTGTCTTTTCGATTTGGGGTTTGTCGACGGGGGATGGCGGAGATTGCTCCGTGATGGATGAATTGCGGCTCATCTTTGCGGTTAAGAATTAAACAAATGAAATAGCGATGATTAGACACTGTTATATGTCAATTGAGTAATAAAGAGCGATGATGAACGAAAGATGAATAAGACATATTAGGGAGACGGTCGCTTTCATTTACACCAGCACAAAAGTCAACACAACCTCTCTTTATCAGACATCAAAGCGTCATAATTCTCAATTACTAGAGGACTTCGACTCCGGAATTAGATACAAAGACTAAAGGTATGTATTCATCAGCATCGAAGTGAAAACCCTGCGCTGCCTATCAAGAGCGAGGAGTCCGGCAATCTCAAAAGCTAAACTCTTTAGGATCAGACAAACGAGTCCGAAACTGAAATGCGAAGTCGGCCAGCCAATGTAATCACGGCAGTTATCCCCAACCGGAAGTGTTAGCAAAGAGGATGTCAAAGTTCGGAGCGAATACTAATCAACAATTACCAAAACGGACTAGCCACCAAAACCTTCCGCGGAGGGTTTCTTATATAGAGGCATTCCTGCACCAGGTCAACGGACTTTGGTTCTCCCCTCGAATCCGAAGTCCTGCCTCTGCTCTGACGTACTTGTGCATTTATCCACCGATCTACTCCATACAGCGCGTTGATAATGGGTGTCAGCGCACCCCATCCGTCTCTGCGACGCTTCTCCTGCGACGTCTGCAGAAGGAGCAAATCTTGATGTCAGCGAACAAGACCTGCCAATGAGAAATTTGCGAGATGTACGATGCTGGGGCTTCAGTGTGCCATAGGGCAGCAGAAGGTACCAGGGCGACCGCGACGAAAGCAACCTGCTAAAGTTTCGGCTCCGACCAGCCAACATTTGTCTGACGAGAAATCGACCCTACCACCATCTCCGACTTTACTGCAACAGAAACCGTTTCCTACCGATGAGTGGAGTCCATTTGATTGGAGTGGCATGCTATATCCTAGTCCTTTCCCTGTCGAGATTCCCATCCCGACGAAGCAATGTGAAAATGCGGCATCATGGAGCATGGGGTTCACCGACATCTTTCATCAATCAAATAGCTCGTGGACTACAAGCGACGATCTGGAATACATACATACACCATTGTCTATCGATCGAAACACAATCACGAATCTATACAGAACCGGCATATCCCCAGCGCCAGCACCACCATTAGCAATCAACAATGACTTCTCTATTCTGGGCAATTGCTTAAATACACATCACCCACATAACACCGAATCTGGAGATTTCATGACCGACCTATCCATAATAAACCTTGGCCTACACGTGCGTCTCGAAGCGATAAAGAAGAACAGAAAAACACTCGATTTTGACATGATGATTGATCGACACGGTCCATTGTTTATAGACAAGATTACCCTAGGAGACTATATCATCAAAGTCGCTCAAGAGTTTTTGTTCGTCTTGATAAAGCTTTATGATACACGAGACTGCGCTGAACTGCTGTGCGACTCGCAACCGATGGAGTTACTTTGTCCATGTCATCTGTCGTCGCAATTCCTAAAGCAGGCTAAGAATCTATTCCAGGTTTCGTTACCCCAGCCTACTGTCACTTCAGAACCACTACCTACCCCAATTACGTTGATGATCACAAGTGTCTTCGTCCAACTCATCACCATTTACGAACTTATACTTAATAATATCACCACACGAGTGGAGCGAATCGCCACTGATCCGATTGCATCTTCTCCAACTCTTGTGGTCTGCGGAAGGCAACTAGAAAGGCCCTGCACTTATGGCATGATCTTTTGTGAAGTTTCAGTAAGTTTGACTGAGAACATTGAGTGCGGCTTGGGTGTTGGGAAGATGAAAGAGGGTAGGGAAGTCGGATTGTTATCGCCAAGACAGGTTGCGGTACTCGGGAATGAACTCGATGAAAGACGCAGTGTTATTCCTGATCATGCCATGATGACGCCTTCCACATTACGGAAGCTCTATGGAAAGGTTGCAGATATATTTGGAAGTATTAGATCGTAGTCTGTTCTGTTATTTCGATGACGCCGATGTATTACTAGTTTTACTGTGATTAATTTATTAATGCACTTCCACACCTGTCTATGAAAGTTTAACAATTTAGAAAAGTCAAAAAAATAATTAAAAAGAAATTAAAAAAGCAGAACATTGAGTAGTCTTCTATAATTATCCCTACTGCATAAAGTTCAACTCGCTGCTATTAACCAATTTATTGTATCAAGGTTCTGTTAACTAACCCTAGAGCCGGATAAAATATGAATTAGTAATATGCTGAGCCTAATTGGCCTCTCCTACCACTATTCTCCAGTAAAGTATGACTACCTTCTTTCTTCCCCTCACATCGGTCTGCACACAAGCGCCCGCTAAAGAAGCAAGTTTCAACCTAAGAAGAAACGAAACATACTTCAAAGCAAAGCCGGAAACTGTCACTATATTACCGCGGGCGCCTAATAAAGCGCAATCTAAAGTTACCACCAATCAAGTTTACTCCATGGTCTTCCCTGGTACGCTCAGCCGGGGCTGTACCCGCTGCTTGAAGAGAAAAGTAAAGGTGTGTTGGTTGATCCAATCTTGTCCTAAAATGTCAACGCACAGATCAGCCTGTACGCCTAATGCCGTATTGGCACCCCTGCATGATATGATATTGACTTTCTCTTCCCTGCCATTAGTGCGATGGAAGACGTCCAGGATGTGAAAGATGCGAGCTCTACAAGGCACCTTGTCCTGGCTATCGTCGCCCGTTAGCCGTACGACACTATAGAAAGCCAGGCTATAGCCTTGAGCGCGACAAGCCTGATGGCTCAATTAATTCGTATACGCTCACGAATGACGAAGAGTCTGCGGAGGGTTATTATGATGCAGGGACGAAGACTGAACAGCCTGTGTTTAAAAGCTCAGAGGTGATTGTTCCTATCCACCACCAACCACAGCCATCCCTCGAAGACGAGTCCCTGAGTTTCTTTATACACGAGTACTGCGTCTATCCTGGCCCAGGGGTCTTACGAGGCCATCTCGATTTCATTGAGAGTATGTACAGAGGATCCGACCGTGCATCATGCATACGCCCAGCAACACTTGCTGTAGCTTACCTGTCACTTTCACGACACTATAAATCTTCAACGCTCTACCTTACAGCAAGGAAGTATTATGGGGCGGCTTTGCACTCAGTTAACAAAGATCTTTCTGTTTCAAATAGACAAACCCTCAAGGAGGAGACACTAACATCCCTCATGCTCCTGGGTATTATTGAGGTGAGTTATTGACCTCCGTAATCTGGAAATCATTAACAGTGTCCGGAGGATCTTGAATGCCAAGGTCAAGATATAAAAACTGTACATATGAAAGGCATAGCACTGTTATTTGAACGTGTCGGCCAGAAAGTGCTGAGCAATATTTCATCATCGCTATATGGTTGGATTTTTGTCCACTTGGTAAGAAGATCTTCTTATGACCTTAATATAAGACAAATATACTAACATGAGAAAAAGCAAGTCCCATCGCTTATCACTGAGCAGAAGATGGAATGCCTGGTTGTCCCTGAAGCTCAGATGGATAAATCGAACCCTCTAATGCGCCTGGCTCTGGCTGTTGCACACTGTGGCGATTTTTACAGGGCAGCCAGGCGAATCACAAGTTCAAACAAGACACCAATCACTCCAACTAAGGAGTGCATCATGCTATCAAAGCTTCTCCCAAAAGGCTTGGCGATAGCAGAGCAACTCCACTTAGCTGAGAAAGAGACCATGCCACCAACTCTTAAACCGCAACAGAAGACTGACAAACGCTCGCTTACTACCGAGGGTCAACTTCTTGCTGCTTTCAGTTCGCAGTGGACAGCTTGCACGTGGTGCTCCTTTTCGTCATGTCTGATTATCTTTTTCATCATGGTATACAAATGCTCAATTTTGTTGCTGGCACTTAACCCATCAGACGATCAACAAAAGCAACTGGCCGAAACTGCACTAGCTGTTGCTGAAGCCTCGATCAAGAAGACAACTCACATCTTCTGCAGCGCGTTGCCCTATGTATTTGGTGAAGTTGATGCGAGAGGAAGACGTCTTGCCGTACCGCGACGGCAGATAGCCGTTATGTATCATATGGTATGGCCTCTATCAGTTGCCATCGCAAGTATACATAGCACTCCTCGGCAGGTAGAAATCTGCCAGATGAGGCTTGATATGATTCGAGATCTTTACGGCATAAAGCTTGCCTGGTATGCTACTGACCTGGCACGGGATTTAATGGGCATAGGAACTTATTAGTGTATAGCATTCTTAGAATATGCATATAGGTCTAACGGTTATACCAGTAGTTTTAATCTAGGCCACTCCAAACTCAGGATTGAATTCCTTCATGGCCCTTGAAAGCGGCACAGACAACAGCCCAGAACGCGCCCTGGTGGCGTTATTCCTAACATTGAATTTATTTGTGAAAGAGACGACCGACCGCAGGAAAGCGGTGTTGGAGTATATAAGCCTCAATAGACCACATGATGAGAATCCTCTTTACTTTTAACAAGCAATGCATCGCGAGTCTGGATGGTGTCCTCTACTGAAATTTGCAAACACCGCTAATACATGTCTGAGGAGCTTGGCAGGGAACAGTCGCGCTGCAAGACCACCCATCACAACTAAGATGTATTAGCTTCAAGCCATCCGGTATTTCGATCATTAACTCACCCCCAGTTACAGGCCTTGTCACTGCAGATGCCATCAGGGCTCAGGCAGGTCAGTCCGGCATTACAAACGGTAGTCTTGCCGTCACACTTAGCACCCAGACAACCAGCGCAAGCTCCTGACGAAGCGGTGGGCTTAGGTACAGAGCCAGCAGCAGTAGGCCACGATGCACCATCTGCCGCATACTGAGTGTTTACATTTCCAGTCAATTCCCATTTCACGTTCTTGATAACGTCGTTCTTGTTCGAATTCGGGTTACCATGGATGGCTGAGAACGCGTCGATCATAATATCGATAGAGCCAGGACTCTGACATATGTCAGCATTTTCATAATAAAGGCAAAACTGTACTCACTCTAACCCAGGCGTCGTCGAAAGCATCTCCAATGTACATGAGCTTGGATTTGCCTGTGGTAGGATCGGTGACCAAGGCCTCTAGGCCACAGTACTTCCGAGTCTGTTCTCGCCACGCAGTTGGGTTAGAACCATAAGTGGCCCCGCCCATTGCCTTTAAAGACTGGGGAACCAAGTGTCAGCGCATTATTCAGTTCATGTATATCAAGCATTGGTTGACTCACCACTGCAAACAAGGGATCGCTGTTCGAATATTTGTACCCACACCAGCTGGTGCCAGTCGTAGAGTCGGCATTCGCATTGGCACGGTACCAAGACCCTATTCCAGTCTGAGGACCAGAAAAGAATCCCGAAGGAACGGTGACAGGATAAATACTTGCAGACACGGGGACTGCGGCAATGGCCGCGACGAGCGAGATGATAGAGAGCGAAGGCATGGTTCTTTTGTAACGATTGAAAGATGGCGTTAATGTTGAGATTGGTATTGGGACGGGCCGATGTGAGTTTATATATTTGCTTTGACTGTAAATGTGACGTGTAGCTATCTCCTTCCGGAATCACTGGTAAGTCTATGATAGGAGATCTACAGGGGAGTGTGGTGGAGCGGCACCTTTACGATGGGAGTTACGATGAATCTGGAATAATTAGACAACCCCCCTTATGAGAAATGGGTGCCTTCAACATAAGCGAGTAAAAATATAGGAGAGTAGGTGTACCATCGTCAAGATGTGGAGCCTAGGATGCCTCCATAAGTACATAAAGAGCTGTAGTGCCGTTGCATTACTAAGACGGAAATCCTAATCCCGTCTTCGTCTGATGTTGATCTCATAACCTCCTGCCAACTCGAGCTAGGTAAACCTTTAACCCTCGTAAATCTCGTACCACTAGCAGCTGGCAATAAAGCGAATTGTAACTTTTACTGTTTCTGAAGCTATTGCCCGATGTGATGATCTACCTGAATGTTTACACGCGATTCTGAATGTCCGGCCCTTGTAACCAATACGCAGAGGCCCGAACAGCTGATATTCCTCCAATAACTGCGAAGTAGGACCTTTCCTTCAAGCTATGTGGTCAATCTAAATACCTCCAACTGAATTTGACATTACAGAGATTGGGGTATCATGTTGAAGAGAATCTGTCAACTTGATACTATTCTCCAGATGGTGATGTGATAGACAGGTTGGAGTAAGTACCACAAGTGTCCTTGGGCATACTGCATACTATCCTGGACACATGGGTTAGTGTTAGAGCCTGGTGTTTATGAAGAAACCCAATTGATCTAGCAGCTTTAGAGATTGGAGATATTGTCACCTAGCTCCAACATCTGGGCTTTGACCAACTAGCTACGATGTCCCAGGCCTCGGTCCCAACACTCAAGTAACTCCGCAAAATGATTGGCCGCGGTAAAATTCCCTCGCCAGTAACCTTGCCTGCCATGAACCCAACTCTTGAAAGTTGTCCTGTACCTCTGGGACGCCACTACCCCTGAAGGTCAACAGAACTTTCAATCCTATGAAGAGTTGAAACAGCATCCATCGACGATACGTCTGATCTAACCTGGTGTTCTACCATCATTGCTAAAGCATATTCCGAGAAAACTTAACCGAACATCGACATGACCTTTCACAGTCTAGTCGAGACTGCTCATCGTTATCCTCTCCGTTATTTAAACAGGCAGTTTCGCGTTCTATTCTCTCGAAAACAAATACGGTGGCGAAACAGTAGAGATGTGAGGTCTAAAGAATGAGTCAAATTGAGTTGAGTATGAGATCCCATACGCTCACTCACTGTTCTAGCACACGACCTTTGAGCGCCGTCTGGAGATGTTCGTGGCTAGATTGTGATCTGGAAAGGTCGTGAGAACGCTGAGCAGAGCTTTCGAGGACACGATTATCTTTTTCAAGACTCCGAGGTCGATTAGTATTTGGTTAGTTGCGAGGCAAGTCCCCAGTTTCACAACTGTTAATATTTTTTTACAGATGTTAGTACTTCAACAATTGTAGTCTGGACAATCCATATTGGTCCTGGGACAAGAGTATTCGATCTAAAGAGTCCGCGCTCAGTCGAGTCTCTGGGGCTCGGTGTTTTGAGGCTCTTATCCACCTTATGTATCAAGACAAGTCCCGTGCCTTTCCCCATGATTTCGCCATTCTTTGTCTATGACCCCCAGTTAGTGAAGGCAATGCCAGCTATCAAATATAAGCCCTAGTTAAGTCCTCAGTTCCTTTGGTACAGTCCTTTAGCGTTCTGAAAGAGAACAGCAGCAGTGCAATGTAGTGTAATCTTGTGTTTAACGATCTTGATACCTTGCCTGGGTTTGAGTTTTTCACTTTTGCCCCTTCGTAGTTATCGGCTCACCTTTGATATTGGTATCATGAAGTCTACCTTCCGAGGCCTTGCCAAGCGTCGGTGGAAAGGTACGACGGACCCATCCCCTGTTGATATCTAGATCTGACGTCACAGTGAACTGGGCTAAAAAGTCCATACTCAAAATCAGTGTTCTTACCATGTATTCTGCTGCTGCCGAGTCGAACATACGTACTGAGCTCGGTATTATCCGCTTAGAGGCCAAAGAAAATATCGAAGTTTGGAATAATGTTCATGAGGCCAGGATGGATGAATGCCATGTCCTGCTTCTCCACATTCTGACCTGCCCTCTTGCAGGCGCCAGCCATAGTATTCGTTGGGGACCCTTGGTCTAGACATACCTTGGCCGCCTGCCACCTGATAGCCTACTGTGGGTTTTGGGGAGCTTGGATTTTATAGTTAAAATGAACTGGTTAAACTCAAATAGGGGAGTTTACCCCTGGAATACTACGACACTTGACCGTTATTAGATTCAGATGGTTGGTGGGGGGGAATGGAGCATGAGCCTCCGATACCCGCTTCTGGAAGTTACACGGACTTTGACAGATTGGGTAATGCAGCAACTTCGAGTGAACAAAACGTATTAACACAAGACTCACTGAATATATAGTAAAATAATGGTCGGATAAGGCAGCAAACTCGAAATGCCCCGATTGAATAAATATTACATAACTCTCATACAATACAGGACGATAATCAGAGGAATACATTTCGCTGTAAATTATTGGGAAGCATCTTCAGGATGGATGACTTACAGACAACTTATCTTAATATCTACAAGGGGAACGGACGAGACTCCGTCCGTCCGACATAGACCCAAATACGGTATCGGCCCAAAGTTATTTTTCGTACCTGGTAATATCTCTCATTAGTATATAAATGCGACTTCTGCTATGTTTTCCAACACTACGGTTACGGAGACTCGACTCTACTCACGACTTTCACTGATCGTCGACTAGTGGTTCGTCGTGATGATATTCTACCGCTCTTCGTGTTTTCTGGCCCTGGCGCCTCGTGAGTCTGAACATGTTCCACTCCGGTAGCCTTAGATAACTGACCTTGATAAGTTGCCCAGTATGTGTCTGGTCAGCAATCAACACCCAAAGGCTACACAGATCTGGACACTGGGATCGTGTTCGATACATGGAGTGCACCCAGCATGACCTTCGGTTTCAGTTTTCCTGGAGATGGACAGACCACGAACGCCGATGAGTTCATCGGATACCTCGTAAGGCAACATTTGACACCATCAGCGGACTTACTTTTCTGACCTCGTATGTAAACAGAACTGCGCCAGTCCTAAGGGAGAGGGCACCGGATGGTGTGGTCTCTCCTACGGCGGACCTATGACAAACTCGCTCTTGCTCTTTGCCTACCCCCACGAAGGCGATATCCTTACCGCCTTCATGTGGGCTAACGCGCAGGTCGAGCCTGTGCCGTACAAGGGCCAGGCTACTCTGACCCAGATCTCGTCCACCATCACTGAGGATGGCTTTACTCTTATCTACCGCTGCCAGGGATGCACTTCCTGGTCCCAAGACGGAAACTCGGGGCAGTTGGCGACCACCTCTTCAATTGCTGTTCTCGGTTGGGCCCACAGCACCACGGATGCCATTGACCCTCAGTGCCCCCGTGAGGCCCGAATGCTCCAGCATGAAACGCAAAGCATCTTCGGTGGCCAACTTACTGACAACGCTTTCAACGACGACTACGACAAGTGGGCCAAGCTTGCTAACAAGGTTGTTGAGGGCGATTGCGACGGTGAGGGGCCGACCCCCACTGCTACCGGTGAGCCTACCAGTACCGCTGTACCACCCACCGGTAACCCCGTCCCTGACGAGACCTACGATTACGTTATCGTCGGTGGTGGTGCCGGTGGTCTCCCCATCGCCGACCGTCTCAGCGAGGCTGGCAAAAAGGTCCTTCTCATTGAGAAGGGCCCTCCATCATCTGGCCGTTGGGGCGGTGATCGTAAGCCAGAGTGGCTTGAGGGCACCAACCTGACTCGATTCGATGTTCCCGGTCTATGCAACGAGATCTGGGTCGACTCTGCCGGCATTGCCTGTCCCGATACCGACCAGATGGCCGGCTGTGTTCTCGGTGGAGGCACCGCCATTAATGCTGCTCTGTGGTGGCGTCCCAACCCACAAGATTGGGACTTCAACTTCCCTGATGGCTGGAAGGCGAATGATATGGCCAAGTACGAGCAGCGTGTCTTCAGTCGCATTCCTGGTACAACTGTCCCATCAATGGATGGCAAGCTATACCTCGACCAGGGCTTCAAGGTTGTCGCTGGTGCACTCTCCAAGGCCGGTTGGGAGGAAGTGAACGCTAATGAGAAGCCGGCCGCTAAGAAACGTACTTATACCCACCCGCCCTTCATGTTCTCTGGAGGTGAACGTGGGGGCCCCATGGCTACCTATCTCGTGTCTGCCAGCAAGCGGAACAACTTTAAGCTTTGGACCAACACCCAGGTCAGGCGTCTCGTTCGCTCCGGCGGTCACGTTACTGGTCTTGAGGTCGAGCCCTTCGCGGGAGCCGGTTATGCCGGTACTGTCAAGCTCACTCCCGAGTCTGGTCGCGTCATTCTTGCGGCTGGCACTTTTGGTAGTGCTAAGATTCTCCTTCGCAGTGAGTAATGTCTTGTCTACAAGACGTTAAAGTCTGTTCGTTCTAATCATGCTGCGCAGGTGGTATTGGCCCAGATGACCAGCTCAAAGTTGTCGCCGACTCTAGCCGCGATGGTGACTCCATGATCGCCAAAGATCAGTGGATCAATCTCCCTGTCGGCTACAATCTCGAGGATCACACCAATGTAAGTGCATACTGTAGAGTTGTCAGACTGTGAGGCTAAAATCATGGCAGACCGACACAGTTATCGAGCACCCCAGCGTTGTGTTCTACGACTTCTACGAGGCCTATGATGACCCTATCCCAAGTGATAAAAAGAAGTATCTGGGTCAGTGTGCAATTATCCTCTGCAACTCAGCTTTCAAGACTAACTTGGATGCAGATCAGCGCTCCGGTATCCTAGCTCAAGCTGCCCCTAACATCGGCCCGATCATTTTCGACGAGATTTCTGGTGCTGACAACCGCGTTCGATCCATAGAATGGACCGCTCGCGTTGAGGCTAGTCTTGACGAGACTAGCAACAGTAAGTGTCACTTGAGTGACAGTTAGCTCAATATATCCGACCAGTCCTAAGTTAACTTGTGAATTAGAGTCCATCACTATTAGCCAGTATCTCGGCCGTGGTGCCAAATCACGTGGCCGCATGACTATCACAAGTGCCCTCAACACTGTCGTCTCTAGTAACCCTTACCTCAATGACCCGGAAGACAAGAAGGCTGTTGTGACTGCCCTTGACAACCTTCGCAAAGCTCTTTCTGGCGTGGAGGGACTGAAGTGGCTCCAACCCGCTCCCGGTGTCACTTCGCAGAAATACGTCGACGATGTAAGTAGTTCATGAATCTTTGAGCATCTTCACGGCCTGGTCTAATACTATATACAGATGGTCGTCTCATGGAGCAATCGCCGTGCCAACCACTGGATCGGAACCAACAAGCTCGGCAAAGATGACGGTCGCCAAGGCGGTACTGCTGTCGTTGACCTCAACACCAAGGTCTATGGCACTGATAACCTCTTTGTCACTGACGCTTCTATCTTCCCAGGAATGGTCACCGCGAATCCCAGCTCCTACATCGTCACCGTCGCCGAGAGGGCCAGTGACGCTATCCTGGCCCTTCCCGTCTCCAAGCCCCAGGGGCAGTACCAGCAGTGCGGTGGCAGTGAATGGAATGGAAACATGCAGTGTGGCAAAGGATTCTACTGCAAGACTCTGAACCCCTTCTACTCTCAGTGTTACCCCGATTCCAAATAATGAGGTTCATGGGGACTGCACTGCATTAATCAAACCACTGCATGTATATACTTTCATCAGTTCTGGTATCTTGATACATAATGGCAGGTCCCGTCTAGTGACATCGGTTAAGAATCCTCTATGGCTCTATGTCGTTCACTCTATCATCCCCGTGATCCGTCAATATAGGCTGTGTGTTGTAGTCTTTTTCCAGACACAGTAATATCCATCCGCACCCTCTCGTTGCCCTACTCTTTGTCATGATTAGGTTACTGATGCCCCCTGTACCCAGCATCTCATTTCGGTCGAAAACTTAGTTTCTGGCCCTGATGACCTGAGTTTCATCTAAAGGTTGGTCTAATTATGCTTAGAAACAAACATATCAAGTAATGAGGGGACAGTAGCATGCTTGGTGGAGCCTCGGAGGCTGCTCGCCCGCGTTTGACACACTGTTTTCGGCAGCCATCGGAGGCACGATCCGCAGTTCCGATTGCCCAGAAAGGATTTTACCTAGACTCGCCTGTCATGATATAGTTTTCCTCTGTTCTGCAAACACATTAACAATGCAGTACGAGTGGCTAAATGTTAATACAGTCTGGCTACTGACAAGAAACGCAACTCTGCAGCAACTCGCGCAGTCGGTCATGAAATTCACCTGTAAGAGGACGACAGCAACAAGATGTAATAAAATATAGGAATTCCAACTTCGGTACTTATTAGATGTGTCAAGTATATTTACGTTTCATATTATCCGTAACTATCAATTAATAACCCTACCACGAATTAGTTCTCGCCGGGGTTTGGCGGTCAACGCGGATAGTATACTTCGAGTCCTCCACACTCAATAAGGTCATCGTAACATTCCAGTTCGGTACATCAAATGAACTAACCGGCTTATATGCAAGAGATGTACTTCCATCTAGAGTTAGAGATAGCGCAGCGTCGTTCGGATCATCGAGGTTCCCAGCACAGCCCATCGAGCCAGGTGTAGTATCCAAAACACGGATAGGGCCACTGCCACCTGCAATTCTGGTACCAACCTCGGTGAGTAAAACGCCGGGGGCGCAAAGGTTCTTATTCAAACCGCCTTATAGTCTTCTGCACTTAACATACCCATTATCTAAGCCATCACCAGCCACCAGGAGATATCAAGGTTGCATTCTCGGCATTACGTATCATATCTGTGATTTAACTCGATCTAGTGCAAAGTTGGTTGAATGCATACTTACTACTAGTTCAATATTCATCTGCAGGCCCCGCTGGCCTTTCCAGCCAGCCACAAAATACTACTCTTTTCCTCATTCGTATTCCGATGCATTAGAAACCCACTTCAAAGTTCAACCACAGCTAGCCCCATAACTTGCAGATCTAGAGGGCCTCGATATCAAGCCCACTCAGACCCAAATCTGGGTCGTCAATTGTCTTCACAATAGTCTGAAGGTCGTTAGGCTCCTTAATCTGGTACAGCGATCCTTCGATGGCATTGTAGATGTAGTGGTTGCCGCTGAGCTCGAAAAGGGACATAGCCTCTCCTGTGTATTGTTGCATGGCAAAGAGGGGCTTGACTGTGCCGTCGAGACCATGAGCTTTGGTCAACTCTGCGACATCGCTGTGTTCACCCCACTGCATATCACCACCCATATCTTCGTAGTCGTTTGTCCATTCATTTGGGGGCTCTACCTTCTCAACGTCAGTCATGCGTTGTGTCTCGGAGTGTACATCGGGTACTTACATCAGTATTGGTCACAAGTGTGCCGTTGACCTCCTTCACGTTGTCGCTCATGATGTAACTAGGCGTAGTGAGATGTGATAAGATGTATTGTAATACAGTGATTGATTGATAGTGAACAGAACAAGGATGATGGCACAGCTGGATCTACGCATGGTATATATATGCCGCGGCGAGCCACTGATGTCATGGAAGACCGAGCGCTGAAGTACTGACTTGAAGTTCCAGATCCGTCAATCCCTTATAGGTGTTAGCAATAATCCAGCACAATTCGGAGTTAACGTTGCATTAAAAGAACAGTTGCACGCTATCCGCTCACAAATACTTTCGCTATGGTAAGAATATCTCTATGGTCAATTAATGTAAGTCAAGCAATCACGCCAGACCAATATATCTAAAGAGTGAGAACTCTGGAAGAAGAAAAAAAGACCCAAAGCCTGATGGTTGGTCTCGGTCCAATAGTATGGCATGATAACAATAGTTTGCGTGTATAACTATAAGTATAAACTCTCCACCTTGATTATTTTACAGTCTTCCGATTTGTGTCTATATTTAAGAAAGCGGACATTCGTCTTCAACAAGAACAGTTAGGTACTGTGGTCTAGTTGGTTATGACATCTCGTTAACACCGAGAAGGTCCCCGGTTCGAGCCCGGGCAGAACCTCATCTTTTGGTCTTCTGAGCAGAATCTCTTTTTGGTTTGCATAAATGAATTGTGGCCAAAGTCACTCAACATGTAATGGTCACAGACACACTGCGGACTTTTTGCATCGCTCAATGGCGGTAGATTACGTCCAGGTTGCTAAACTGAGTAGTTTTTTAAACGATCCACTCTCATCACCAGCCTGACTATCTCCAACGACCCACCGAGGAACCTGAGGTTGCTTAGGCTTCTTAGCTGGCAATGATGGTAGAACAGCGTCCTGGAAAGGCCTATCTTTGACTGTCGCTGTCGACAGAGGATGATCGGGGTCATAGCCTCCTACGTCCACAGGTAGTGTCAAGGGTCCTGCGTGGAAAAAGGCTGTCATGTTCTCCTTGGGTTCTTCCCATGTCCACGATGGTAGTTGGAGACTGCGTGTTGGGGAGATGGATGAATAGCCGTGGACTGGCGTGAAGGAATCAAAAATGGCACCAACAAATTGTGGCTAGCGAACCTGACGGTCAATGTAGTCAGATGACTCGACGGCCTTCTTTTCGTCAAACTGTCATCTTGAAGAAAGACCTTTTCCTGAAAGAAATTGTGTGATGAGTTGTAGTGAAGTCTCCGGTTCTGCTCAATGTCAGAAAATGTAGTTTGTTATCCAATCCTTGCACTTACGGTACCACCAAACATTATGACCAGCATCAAAGACTAGGACATAGTGTAGATTCTCGACAGACTTGAAGCTCGCCTTCTCGACACCATTTACCTCGTAAGGCTGGAGCTCCTTTCGAGAAAATGTATCTTTTCCAGACCAATTCACAGCATCTGCGACTCTCTTGGTCCCAAGCCAGTTACAGACGTAGTCAGAGTCACCAGCCCATATAAGAACTTGGACGCCATCCTGGACAATACGCGAGAGTTCGCCCAGGAACGACTTGGCATCTAATACAATGGTAAGCCACGCCAATATTCGATAGGTGGTGCGAAATGACTTACCGTCGCCTGATTGAAGTATACTAGTCGCACTTCCATTGTCTGTATAGTTTACTCTGGCTCCAATTGCTTTCTGTACATCAGCCCTCTGCAGATATTCCTCATGATATGTTGGAGGCCGGACACCGCCCGCCTGGATATCTGCCATGATAAAGTCGGAGTATGTATCGAGGCCGGAAGCCCAGATAGGGTACTCCAATCCCTGCAGATAGCCCATATACGCGGCGTAACAATCACCGGTGGTTCCGGTCTTGTCACACTTGACTAAACTTGGGATCACTTCAGTCTCATACTTTGCCAAGAGCTCTTGGTACAAGGACTCGTTGATAAGAGATCTATATGAATTGTTGAGTGCAAAGTCAAGGTTGGCCTTCTCTTGTATTCGGGCATCGAACCAGGCATTGCTAGTGCCCAAAGCCACGATATCGATCATATCGCCGCTGGTCTTTCCTGCCTTGATTTCCTGGTTCTTGTCGAGGATGTAGTTTACGATTTCTGGTCCGGTATGTCCTCCGTAGGACTCAGTAAACACAGAAAGCTGTCGGCTCTCGTACTCAGTAAATGCTTCAAACCACAACTGTAGAAATTTCCAGATGTAGGGGGAGCAAGTCTTGGTCGAATTGACCTTTCCACCATCACCGTAAGAGAAGCCGGATCCAATTGGCTGATCAATGTAAAGCACATTGGCATGTGTATTCAAGCTGTCCTTCCTTAGAGAGGGCTCAGTCCCAGCTGCGAGTATCTCGCAAGGCCCGTGTTGAGTGAACATGCCATATTGTGCTGAGCCGCCTGGTCCCCCGCCAAACCAGCTCACCAGAGGTGCTGTACGAGGGTTGTTTCTTGATTCAAAAAACCAGAACCACATGTTTGCATCCTCGCCAACGGAGAGGTAGCCTGAGTACTGGTTGACCCCAGGTGTTGTCTCACATATTCCGGAGTTTTTGACAAACGATAATTTAGAACGTGTTTCGTGGTGGTGGTAAACATTGTAACCTACGTCGCCATTTTGTTCGATGGACAGGTCACTGGATGATCCGGATCGAGTCGGTATTGCCACTGCTGAACTGCCCAGAAGAATGAGTAAGCGATTAAATAACATGATGTACAGTAGGTCTTAGAAACTGACAAGGCATAGAGTTGAAAATCAATGTTAAAATACAAGGTAAGCACAATCCTATCGTTTTAATACTATTTATCCCCTGCCTTGTCTCAAGGTTCGGTTAAATCACTGCCTCGGCTTACCGTTTTACACTGGTTGGAATACGACTTGGCACCTGAAGGATTGTAATCTAGCTGACTGGGGCATTTATTCTGCAGATCTCTGTCTCTTTGCTTACGCCCAGGAAGGTTAATTACGTACTCATTCTCTCCCTTGTAGTGACAGGTTGTTACTCTGTATGATCCCAGTCATTATGTTAAGTGTATCTCACTGTTTCACATAGGAGGCCTGAGTCATGTCCCATCTGCGTCTGTTGTCAACTGCGGCAGCTGGGCTGTGTTTGGTCTCTTGCTTGGTGTTCTTGTGAATAAGCGCAAGATCGTTCGGCGGGGATTATTTAATCTGGTCCTGAGCTCGGCGCTTAAATATCGTGACATTAGAACGATATCTCCCTTCACTACTCTTTTGTTCCCCCTCCCTTCATGCAGGCTTCTTTTACATCTTTCTTTGAACGCACCGACAACTATGGAAATTTAGACCGCTTCTTTTAAGGGAGTACGTGACTTACCGTGACAATATTTCGGATGCCTTCTTTACCAGCGTACCAAGAAAGATCCCTTCTTATTCGGTTTTGAGCACGTATTCGCTTGACAGAACTTGTTGCCGGGCACCGGGTCCAGATTAAAACAGTATCATCGGACATAGGACACCGATATAAAGCCACATTCTTTGGATCGGCAGACTCAAGGTATTGACTCAGTGAGTCCGGGGTGATGTTTCTATCAATGCTCGCGAATTGGATCAAATCCTCCTCGTGATCCACGACCTACGATAACAATTCAGCATCAAGGTGTGTCTGGGAAACTACTAATGTCTTACAAGTTGCAACAAGTCACCTTCTTGCAAATTTTGAAGTGCTGGTCGGATGCAATCTTCAAGATCGTAACACGGCACTGTCGTTGGCTGATCTCTAGTGGATGGAATACCAATAGTCACACGCTCTACCGACCTCGATGACATGTTGATGAACCACGAATTTGTGATGGAGCGAAAGTGTTGTTGTGAATACTGAGGTATGATGACAGACTTTAGATCAGCCACTAGTTCAGTTTAGGCAATAATCTCGCCTGGACCTTCTGTGTCTAGGGTATCTATCAGAAAAGGTGGCCATCCGAGGTGCAACAGACATGCAACAGACAAAAGTAGCAAGTCTGTTTACTATGATTGAATCAATCGCAAACCGTTCACTTTTGTGTCCTATAACCTCAAGGTAATCATTTCACCACCCATTTGGGTGTGTTGAAGTAAAAGTTCGGAGTATGTGATAATGTGTCACAGATCACGAAGCTGGTAAGTCACAATCATTCGTCTTGTGCGATAGCAATTATTCAGCCCTGATTATATCTAAATTCAAGTTCAATCATACATCATTGATTCATTCCCAGGACCACTTCCATTCAAATGTACTCAAATACATCCTGGATCTTCTCCACAGACATCTTCTTCTCAAGCGCAAGCTGCAGCTGGATTCTGGCCTTGGAAGGATTTAAGTATCCAGCTCCAATACCGAAAGGTCGCTCTCCGACATAACCCCAAGCAGTCCGACGGCTAACAACAACTGGAATGTCAGTCTGGTTCAAGACCTTTTTGATTTCATCCGCAGCTTCGTCGGGCCAGCCTCCAGCACCGAGACCAGCGAGGACAATGCCCTGGGCGCCGCTATCGATAGCAGCTTGGAAAAGCTCGGGGTCTGCTTCTTGGTGGCCGTACAAGACGTCAACCTGAGGGAGAGCCTTCTTAGGTGAGCTGGTGCTGATGTTGAAATAGTGATGGCCTAGTGGTCGGGCAGCAGGGTACCAG
Organism: Fusarium goolgardi; assembly: GCA_014899075.1. Taxonomy (NCBI): domain Eukaryota; kingdom Fungi; phylum Ascomycota; class Sordariomycetes; order Hypocreales; family Nectriaceae; genus Fusarium; species Fusarium goolgardi. The sequence continues at coordinate 154,945 of JAAVUI010000331.1, forward strand.
AAGACGGGCTGGATGTTTTCAAAGGCACCGAGGTAACCTTGGTCTTGAGCAATAAATGTCTGGACAGAGTTGGCGTGCGATTTAACAGTGTAGCGCGCAGAAGCGATCTTGTCATTGAGGACGATCATTGTACCGCGGTTCTTGGCACTCTTGCTACTTGCCAATCGAACAGCAGACAAGAGGTTGATAGGACCATCAGCACTGATGGCAGTGGCGGGACGCATGGATCCAACCATGACAACAGGCTTCTCACTCTGGACAGTGAGATCGAGGAAAAAGGAAGACTCCTCGAGAGTGTCAGTGCCGTGAGTGACAACAACACCTTGAATGTGAGGGTTGTCGAGATCAGTCTGGATGCGGTGCGCCAAAGTGGTCAGGATAGTAGAGTTGACATCGCCGCTATCAACGTTGGCGATCTGCACGCCCCTGACGTTGGAGACATTGCACAGCTGCGGAACAGCCTCGATCAAAGCTTGGATGCCCAATGCACCAGCCTGGTAGCCCGTGGTCTGATCAGCAGAACCAGCCTCGCCAGCGATGGTACCGCCAGTCGCGAAGATGGTAATGTTGGGAAGACTGGCGTTGAAGCACTCAAAGTCACCAACAGCGCGAGGGATGAGCTGAGGTGTTTCTGGCTCCGGGATCGGGGATGCAAGGGCGACTGAGCCTGCAAGGGTCGCGAGAGAGAACAGGGATTTGATAGAGGGCGACATGCTGGGCCGACACAACACTTGGAGAGGCAAGAGTTAAAGGTAGGAGTGAGGTAGAGAACGAGAAAACGGACTGCTTCTCCTCTGCGAATGCGGACATCTTTTATAACTGGCGATGTCTTGGCCAAGACAATAGCTGGATGCTTATCACAGCTCCGAGAATATGCGTATAACCCACTTTGTTACCACATCGTTATCCATCGCAGGTCCAGTGCCATGGTACCAACCAACACAGCCTGGGAGCCAAGACATCCGAGCAAGGTTGATTTAGAGTAATGCACCGTCAAATCGGAGAAGTAGCGTGTCTAGAAGCTTAGGTCGCACACTAATTACGTACCGTGAAACCTTGTCAAGCATGTTGATCGCACAAGGAAATGGAATGGTTCGAGCAGATTTCTAGTTTCTTTCTTGACTCACGCTTGTATTGCATCAAGAACTATTAGCCTCACCGAAAGTTTACAAGTACGTTAGTTTGTTTGTTGCTGCAATTGAGTCAAAGAGTCAACATTGTTGGTTGAGTAAGAATCTGGAGTCGCCTATTTAGTACTAGATCTCCTTTATTCTGGAAGCGGGGTACAGATTGTCAAGAAGAAGAATGCTACGAGCCAAGCAAAAGCCAAGTTTACCAGCCTCCTCACAAAAAAGAATCTGTCCTGACTCGCTAACATTTTGTTCTGTGGAGGAACTTCCACTCTTTGTTTTCCATTATCTTTTCGTTACCTCATCCCAAGGAAACGGGTTCCTTATCTGGCCAATGCTCAACTCCACCGGTTTTTCCAGTCCCACGCGTGTGCGCGATTATCGCAATCTTGGATAACAACTGCATTTCCTATCTCTCCTATCTGTCCTTGTCGACCTGTCTCTATCTTATCCCGTCCACACCCGTGTAGTCTCAATGTCATGGCCGACGATATTCCGAATCCACCCGCCAAAAGGTCTCAGGTACCGAGGGCTTGTCAACGCTGCAAAACTCTCCGCAGAGGCTGCAACGAATATCGCCCCTGCAGGCGATGTGTGGATGCAGGCCTTGCAGATCGGTGTATCGGACAGTCCGGCTCTCCCACAATCCTTCAGCCTGTCCACGCATATTCGTATCCTTACCCGCCATTCCCAAACATACAGAATGGCCCTGCAGATGCCCTCACCAGACTGACTGACCTCGTTCCTAGTCAGGTACTGGACTACTGCGTCGAGCGCTTCTTTGCTAGACTGTACCCTACAATACCCATTCTTACACGCGACTATGTTGACCAGCTCAGATCAACTTCTCTATCCCCACTGGAGGAGAGGTTAGAAGCATACACTGTTCTTGTGGCCATGTGCGCCCAGGTCTTGCTCCAGTCTGAAGAGCCAGAGAACCTTCTCTCCCAGGGTCTCATCGCCCAAAACAACGCGACATATGGATCAATGATTGTTGACCAGACTGCCGCTCTCCATCAATCTACTCCAAGAACCATGAGGCCCCGCTTGAACCAATGTCTTGTTGCCTTCTTCCTATATGCGTGCCAGGCGAGGTTGTCGCATCACAGTCAGACTTTCTTGTTTCTGCGCGAGGCAACGACTCTTTTCTGTTTGTTGAGACTCGATGACATGGATCACTCTTCCAGAGCGTTGGCTCATCGTTTGTTCTGGGTGCTCGTGGTATCTGAACGATCCCATGCGATCCGATATCGTCGCCCAATTACGTTGCAAATAACGGATGAAGCGCCAGAGATTGACATGAATGATCCTTCATTATCTGGATTTTGGAGTCTTTCGGCACTCTTCCGACCAATTGATACATCCTTTGTCGCCCTTCTCAACCAGGAGCGATTCGCAATTTCGCCGCCTCTTTCATCACTCGACTTTGTTGAAACTGCTGTCAATACGGCCATTAAGCCAGACGCACTACTCCATGAGACACAAAAGGCAAACCTCAGAATAACCCAGCTCTGGCTACGAATGACTGTATGGAAATTACGCCTCCGGCTGGGACACCTTAGCGAAAACGCCCAGCAGTACAGTCTCACATATCAATACCCTCTAGTGATTGCTAAAGACTTGACCCTCTCAACACGAGACCTCTCCATCGACAGTATTAGTATCCACGGCATAGGCATCACGGAGAAGCTGTACGATATTGTCTCAGCAGTAGTGGATGTTCTTGCGCGCGTACCCGTTGCGCCTTCGAGTCCACAAGGTTTGGCAATGGGGACGGCACCTGAAGATGACTTGTTGTATATTCGGAATCTCATCACTAAGCTACCAGGTGGTACAAGCACGTATGATCCTCTATTGGAAAAGCACATTCAACAGGCGCTACCCAGTCCTGAATCAAGTGTGCCTCGGGATAGTCCTTCAATACCAAGAGTAAATCCACAATAAGATTGAATCAGATATCTTATGCCACTTGTACACACTCGTCCCTTTCTCATCCAGATGACTACGTTCAAACATCTACTGAATCTCTTTCTCCGCTGTTGGCTTCTTGTCGGAAACAACCGAGTGCGAATAAGGATCAACATGCGCCTTGGCAAACTTCCTGGCTGGTACCCGCTTCTCAAATAGCAGATCCAACTCTGCATAGGTTCTGTTCCTGGGTTCAGGAAGCCTGAAATATACCCAGATGGCAGAAAGTAAACAGGTTCCAGCCCAGAAATAAGCCGTGCGAGCGCCCCAGTTCCACGCTGTTGATGACAACTGGTAGTTGGTCATGACATTGACAAATATGTTACTAGCGTTGTATGCAGCGCGAGCCATAACAATTGTCTTTGCCTTGAGTCGGGTTGACGACAGCTCCGAGATCAATGAATATGTGACTGGTCCAACGGTAAAATCGTAGACAAAGGTGAAAACGATAAGCATTGCGCCGATTGCCCATACTGAACCATTATTGTTGGAGAAGGAAAGCGATCCAACGATGATGAGGATAACAAGTTGAGTGCATAGACCAGTGAAGTGAATCGTCCTTCGACCAACTCTGGCCATCAAAAACCAAGAGCCAAACGTTCCGACCATACCAAGGGCATACTGTGCCATGGAGAGTGAGAACGAGTTGCTAGCGTCCATGCCAGCTTGGGTCAAGAAATATGAGAAATAGCCCATTAGATTTTGACCGCCAAGAGTCTGTACAAGCCAGATGCCCACCACAATCTCTGTACGTCGAAGATCGATGCCTTTGAAACAGTCTCGGTAGCTGGTACCCTCCTTCAAGTTCTTTTCCATCTCATTTGTGTGCTCGATCATGGCAATGGTTTCATCGGCGTTGAAGTTGGGTTGCTGGGGAGACGTGAGTCGAAGAAGAGACCTTTTTGCAGCGGCACGATTGCCTTTTCGGACATGCCACCACGGGGATCTTGAACGCCGTCAGTTGGATTTCAATGAAGGGGCAATGATCTGATAACTTACTCGGGAGCAAAAATGACACCTGCAAGGATTGGAACAGGCCATACCCACTGTACTCCAAAAGGGATACGATAAGCCCATTCATCCCCCCGTCCAACAGAGCCCTTGTTGACTGCGGCAGCAAAGAACTGCCCAATAACCCAACACATGTTGATGAATGTCGTCAGATACGGTCGGAGCACAACCGGTGCTACTTCGGACGCATACGCGGGTGTCACACTCTGGAATGCACCCCATGGAATACCTATCACATTAGCAAATCGTGTAGTTGTAGTCGATAAATGTATACATACCACAGAGAACCTCTCCCAGAACAAGAATCGTGATGTTTGGGGCGAAGAACAAGACAAAGACAAATGCAATCATTAGAACAAGTGCTCCAACTGTAGTCATCTTGTATCCGTATCGATCAGACGCCCATCCCGCAAGGACGAGACCGATGATCTCTCCAGCACGGGCACCATTTGACAACCCAGATTGCCAAGCAGCGGAAACAGCGAACTTTTCTTTGTTGGGATCATAGGTGCCAAACTTCTCGTTGAATACAGGAGATGCATACAGGTTGCCAAGCAAAGCAAGGTCGTAACCTTCCATGACAAGAGTGGTGGACAACAGAACGGACCAACCGATAGCTTTTGGGTAAGTTTTGACAGCTTCCCATAGAGTCATATGGTGTTCAGCTTCAGCAGCAACTTTGGCTTCTGAGACGAGAATTTCGGGGGCAACAGCCTCGTCATGCTGCGCGTTGGGCATTTTCTCTGTATATGATTCGCGAGAGGCCATTCTCAATAGATGAAAGGGAAAAGTATAAAATCTGTGTTGTCCAGGGTTGACAGTCTGACGCAATGCGAAAAGAGAGAGAGAATGTGGTCTTTATATACTTGACCAGCCGAAGCTGTCTGTCCCGACTGAAGGGTAAACGGCTTCGGCGCACATCCCCCAGAAAAAGAGAAAACGCCGTTGGTCACTCTGTATTGCCGGTGGGGAAAGGGAAGAAAAAACCTGGGGATGAGTGACTGTGCAGTGTGGGGAGAAGATCCAAGGAGACAAAGATTGGACAGGCAAATTGAGATGGTTCCTACTGACCGGAGACTCCGTTAGCTGGGCGGAGACTCCATCAATAGTCAGCACGACTATTGGACACAGTTGGAAAAGACGCCAAAGACGGAACAACTCCGCTACTTTAACAGCAGAGACGGAGTTTCCGCCTCCAAGAACCAGCCACCTCCTAGGCTCAACACGCTGACATGACGTGAAGACATCCCATGACAAGACAAATAACCTCAGTCGATCTTTACCTAAAACTATAACCTGGCGGACAGTCCGATACATGCGGCTCTAATGCAGTTTGACTTATCTCCACATTCTGTTGCGTTGGGATTTGTGACAGTAATAAACCGCTCGTTTCCCCTCGTTAATCCTTTCGCCTCCATGTTTTGTCTGTCAATTTCATCGACACACTTTTCTTGTCTTCTTTCTTCATCTGCTAGACTACCACAATTGTCAGCACCATGGGTTCCATCATTTGGGATGAGCATAATCAATATGCCGGTACCCAACCCTGGTGGAAAGCCGCATCTTTTTATCAAGTCTATCCAGCCAGCTTCAAAGACTCCAACGGCGACGGTTGGGGGGACTTGCCTGGTCTCATCTCCAAATTGGACTATCTGAGCGATTTGGGTATTGATGTTGTCTGGGTCTCTCCCATTTTCGAAAGTCCCCAGAAGGATATGGGATATGACGTGTCAGATTACCAGAAGATCTATCAGCCATATGGGAGCGCTGAAGATGTCGATGTCCTCGTTCGTGAATGCCACGCAAGAGGGCTCAAGATTATCCTCGACCTTGTCGTGAACCACACATCTAGTGAACACGAATGGTTCAAAGAATCAAGGTCCTCAAAGGATAACCCGAAAAGAGACTGGTATATCTGGCGACCTGCACGCTATGACAAAAAAGGTGTGCGTCAGCCTCCCACGAATTGGAGAGGGTATTTCGCCGGCTCTACGTGGACATGGGATGAACAAACTCAAGAATACTATCTCCATCTGTACGCTCCACACCAGCCGGATTTGAACTGGGACAACGAAGAGTGTCGTGAAGCAATTTATGAGAACACAATGCGTTTCTGGCTTGATCGTGGCGTTGACGGGTTTCGCATCGACACAGTCAATAAGTATTCCAAACGGAGGGATTTTGTCGATGCTCCTGTGACGGATCCTTGGTCGCCTCATCAGCCGGCGCCTGAGATGTGGTGCAACGGACCCAGAATTCATGAGTTTATCCGCGAAATGAATGAGAAGGTACTTAGGCCGTACAGCGCTGTGTCTGTGGGCGAGCTTTCCAATACACCTCACCCATCACAAGTCATTCCTTATGTATCTGCGGCAGCGCAGGAGTTGGACATGGTATTCGAGTTCTCTATGATCAGACTTGGTAACGGCAATGGCTTTGGAGACAAGTATATTTACCAACCCTTCCCGTTGTCGAAGCTGAAGTCGTTTGTGGAAAGGTGGCAGAGCTTCATTGAGGGAACGGACGCGTGGACGACAGTATTCTGTGAGAACCATGACAACGGAAGAGCAGTCGACCGTTTCGGCGACACTTCATCACCAGAATGGTGGCTAAAATCCGCAAAGGCCATAGCGATGTGGCAAACCACTCTCACAGGTACATTGTTTCTCTACCAAGGTCAGGAAATAGGCATGACCAACATGCCACGCTCCTGGGGAATCGAAGAGTACAAGGACATTGAAAGCAGCAGCTTCTTCGCCGAAGCTGTGGTATGTGGTACCGACCAGAGAGTGAAGGATACAAGGCATGGACTCCAAATCATGGCGCGCGATCACTCACGGATTCCATTCCAGTGGGACGATTCGCCAAATGCAGGTTTTACGAGCGCGGAGGCGAAACCGTGGATGAGGGTTCATGATGGATACCGCGACATCAACGTTGCCAGACAAGTCAAGGATCCCGATTCGATCTTGAGCTTTTACAAAGGGATGTTGCGATTGCGCAAGCAGTACCAAGATCTTTTCGTATTTGGCTCATTCAAACTAGTAGATCCAGAGGATGAGTCTCTGTTCGTTTATATAAAAGAGAGCGTTGTTACAACCAAGGTCCGCGAGGGAGAGAAGAGAAAAGCCTTGGTGGTGCTCAACATGAGTCAGGAGGAACGTCTCGGACCCGATGTCTGTAATTATCTCAAGTGCTCAGCTGATGAAATTAGGGTGCTTTCATGTACAATAGATAGATTATTAGAAGTTCAAGGTGGGAAGACAATGCTGTCTGGCTGGGAAGGTAAAGTTTATATTAACTTTACTATAGAATAGAATCGAGGTTAAAAAATTACTTACTAGTAAGGTATATTTAGCATTTTCTTAATATCTATTCTTATATTCTTATTTTACATAGCTGTTATAGAGTGTAGAATATAGACTACTAAATGTGGAGTATACTATAGAACTACCCTATAATATATCTACAGAAGGCTAGAGGGGGCAGTGTCCTAAAAGTG